>JARYGA010060845.1:28253-93484 GCA_030545235.1 Helianthus tuberosus | reverse complement strand
AATCTCGTTCAATTTAAGAAAGAAGGTGTAGAAGTCAGAAAATAGATGATATCAATCTAAACTCTTCTTCCTGAGCTCTGATACCACTTGTAGGATCGTTGTTGGACCCAAACGAGTCGTTCAGAAGAGCATATAATCCGATTCAAAGGTGGAATCAGTGAAACGGACGTGGAAACAGCTTGATACTAATAAATCTGTCACTTTGATTGATTATAACACTAATTACAACCTGAACAGATTTTGGCAGCACTTCGTTACAAATCCTGAAGCGTCTACCAAATGAATCAACAAGTGCCCTATTTATAGTGTGTGTAGTTAGCTTGAAATGGACATGGCATGTTCAAGCGACCAGACCTGTTCAAGCGACCAGGCCTGTTCAAGCTATCATGCATGTTCAAGCTAACATGCATATTCAAGCTAACAGCCTTCTAAACTTTCTAATAACAGTTTCTTGCAACTCGGACACTGATAATCCTAACCTATCCTATCACATGATTCAAGACGAAGTCAATAGACGTAATGCACTAACACTTTCACAATATCCCACTACATACAGACCCACTATATGTATTTTACATTTCCTAAGTTAGGCTCTTGCGTTTTATTTGTTATTTTGCTAATTCTTTACCGCTTAACTTTTGGTCATAACCCTTTCCTATCCTACTATTACAGACTAAAGTGCCCATTTATCTTTCCTTTTTAATTAAGACACAACCCTTTCTTATCCTACTTCCTTGTTTCATTTCTTACCAATTTGTGACCTTCAGTCACAACCCCTTTCCTTCCTATTAATTATAGATTGGAGTACGCATTTATACTTCCATTTTAATTCAAGCACACTTATAAAATCACCATCCTATCCTTTTTTTTTCTTTCAAAAATTCATTTGCCTTTATAAAGTTGGGTCATTCGATCAGGTCTTCGCCTGTTAGTCATCCTGACTCTCTTTAGTCAGTTATTAGCATGAATAAACATGGAATTACATTCTATTCACTTTTCATTCAAGATAATTTACTTGCCCCACCAATAATTTCCAATTGGGATGCTTATTTCATGCAATAATCATTTCATGCAATCTTATTCATATTTGCATTATACTTATCAATTTAACGTGTTTGACTTTTCGAAAGTCAAATTGTCAATACATTCCTAACTACCTTTCCTCAATTATTCCCCACAATTAGCCAGAACATATCTCTACTCATATTCACATATGCATTACGTATATATGCATTATGTGAGTCACGCAACATGGATATCTCAACTAAATTACTAACACCACATACTTACAGTGTTCATGCCTACCTTAGTTAGAGAGGATAATGTATTCACTATTTCATTTCCTTTCGATCGATACTTATTTATGGATTCAACCTTTTATTCATACCCTTTTGATCTGTACTTAGCTATGGATTTAAACATTTCAATCATATACGCTTATCTATACTCACCTATTGATTTAAACCTTTAATTTATACATGTTTAATTTGTACTTACCTTTCATTTATATACGTTTGATCCGTACTTACATATCGATTCAAACCTTTCATTCAGACACGTTTGATCTATACTTACCTACGAATTCAGACCTTTCATTCATACACATTTCATTTGTATTTACCTACGAATTTAAACCTTTCATTCATATACTTTTGACCTGTACTTACATACAGATCCAAACCTTTCATTCATACACGTTTGATCCGTACTTACTTACGGATTCAGACCTTTCATTCATACATGTTTGATCCGTACTTACCTACGGATTCATACCTTTCATTCTTACATGTTTGATCCGTACTTGCATACGGATTCAAACATTTCATTCACATACATTTGATCTATACTTAACTATGGATTCAAACTTTACATTCATTATAGAAGGCCTTCAATCACTTGAGAGTGTTACATCTTAACCACTAACCATCCCTTTAATTACTTTTTTTATACCGCCCCCTTAGTGAATCCCTTCCAGTTCACCCTTTTGCAGAAGGTTCATTCCGTCCCTTCGCCCACACGACCGCTTACTTCCCAATTTACCAGGCATACCTGTAATTATTCTCATGGTCTCACGAGTATCATATGCTACTTACGCACTGGCCGGGCGCGCAATCCACATAAAATCCACGTGCCTTCATGTAATCAATCACCTTATGCTCGAGAAATGGGCTTTAATTCATGCAACATATTCAAATCCCTTCCCAAGACAACACTGTTGTCTTTTGTCTAAAGTATACCTCCCATCAGGAATTTCCCCCCACCAGTACCAATATATTAATATTGCGTACCTGTGATCAATCCATCTTTTCCACATGTTTCGAGATTTGTGTTGGACCACGTCCTCAAGACCTCTTCATCATCCACTTAAGTTCACCTTAACATAAACATCACAATTAGTTCAATTACACGATGTGAACTTATAATAAATTCTACCTTCAGGTATTGATCGAGTCTTGGATTGTACGAGTCGCTAATCTCAAGAGCACATATGTTTGAGTCCAAGCACAACTCTACTGATACTTGAATCCCTCAAACCAAGGCTCTGATACCAACTTGTAACACCCTAGTTTGAAAATTTGATTTAATCAATTAATTATCAACAAAAATAAAAGGTCCCAAAAATCTTCGTTTAACAATTTACACTTAATCTCAATTGCAAATTGTATTTCTTTAAGACTATTTGTAAGGTGTTACAATCCTTCCTTGAGGAGTATGTTCATAATCTACTTAATGAACCATTAATCCTTGTCCGACTCGTACAATCGAAACTCCAGACTCAATCTTCAATGTCATAAATTTGAGCTCCAAGACCACATACCTGAAGCACACACGACACATCATTAGCAAAGCTAAGTGAATGGTATATCACGTGTAATGCACTATAAGCAAAGAAATATACGCCCAACCTTTATTTCTTATAACAAGTTACATTCTAAATCATACAATCATTCTTTATCACATTTGATAAAGCTATTACGTCCAAAATTCGTCCTTAGTCTCTTCTCAAAATCTGCAGCTTGATACTCAATATGAAATAACACTATCCATAATCATGTTAGTCCATACATTCCAAATATATATACTTGCAAACGATCTAAGATCGAATTCGTTTGGTTGAGTTATCACTCATAAATCCAACTAATTTAGCACAACTCAAAGCAAAACATGATACATAGATATGGAAACCAAGTACACTTCATCCCAATACCTCATAGGTTTTGACACATCCAAACTTAAAATAAATCTTAAATATAGACAATACCTTCACATCATTATGTATTAGCATAATCATATATTTCTAACTCACACTTCCTAAACCAATTTAATAAGTTAAACAAATGCTACACTAGTCTTAACACTCACTCTAAGAATTTTTACAAAAGGATTCTCCAATCACTCGCATACTTACTAATGGGCAAAAACCCCAATAGCATATAAACTATTCAACAAGGTAAACAATATAAATTAACATTCACTAATCAGAAGAATTAACCACTCACATTTGCCCATTGGAAATCTTTATATTGTTATTGTCAATCTTGCCCAATCGATTCTCAAGCTTTAGCATACCTTCTCGCGTATGGGTTCACGTACGTTAATTTCTTCGTAACCGACATGCAATGAGATCAGATTACGTTTTTGCATTCGCTTTTTCATCACAAGCATTTCTCCGGTCACGGATTGCACATGCAATGCCATTAAACCATCCATGCAACACAATCAACTTCCATTGTGTTTGTAGCATCGATAAATGGTTCTAGGGTGAAACCCGCAACTCCGACCGCATCCGGCCACTGCGAACCACCACGAAACACCACGAAACACCACCGGACCGCCGCCACCGGTCACCACTTCCTCTCTCTAGCCTTATCTCTCTTCTTTCTCTCTTTAAATACATAAGATCTGCTACAAATGAGCTTAAATAGCCTATTTATAGTTTGAACTTTGAACCTATTATAATTTACCCCTCTCAAGTTCGATTTTTACAACAATAGCCCTTCAACTTTCGATGAGTCATAAGATGGGGTAGCGATATTGCCTTGAACCAAACTAGTCATATTTCTCGATGTATATTACTATAATGTACCACACTAATATATATTACTACTCATCGAAATCTTTTCCTTCGTAAATAACCCGCAACGAATAATAATAATAATAACATTTTATAGTTACACCCGAAAATGGGATGTTACACATAAAAAGACCATCAATGGCATTTTAAGGTTTGGACCTAGTCCATTACCCTTTTGACAGGGGATCAAGATGTCACATCTGTCTTTTTTCATATTGATGATTTTGGATGGCTTGAAAGCTCGCCATAAGGATATTTGAGAAGAGTGATTCCTAATGGATATAAAGCACCCATCTAAATTGTTGAAGCAGTCTCTAAAGTATCGTCGGCCAATTCTACCTCATGTTTTATGTCTAGGGTCCTAACTGGCGGATACAACAGTTTGCGACATTTATTGTCCACAATAGACTTATCTGTGCCAGTATCAAACAAATTCCCACATAAACATTATTGATAAGGAATGTTCCTGTTATCACATTGTCATTCTGAATGGCTTCCTGAGCATTCATTTGAAAGACCCGATCATTGGTCTTCTTAGCCTCTTCAGGCTTTTTCTGATTCTTAGGGCAGTTAGTCTTGATATGCCCCTTCTTATTGCAACCATAACAGGTTTCATATTTCAACTTCTTGCAATCCAAGGTTTTATGTTCCTTAGACTTGCAGATCCCACAAGGTAGAGGATGAGATTCAAATCTGCATTTCCCGAGGTGGTATTTCCTACAGGTTTTGCACCTGGTCTTTTCACCCGACTGCTGGTTGTCCTTCTTAAACCCGGAACTCTTCTTATGATCGGAGTTCCCCTTTTTCTTCTTATCGGAGCGATGAGAACTCTCATCCTCCCTTTTACGCTTTCCATCATCAGAAGCTTTGGCATCATTGTTTCTGACCACATCAAGTGTGAGAGATAGTGACAGATCTGCCACTGACCTAAACGTAGTAGGTCTCGATGCTTTCACACTTGCCATGATTTCTGGGGCTAGACCCCCAATAAAACGAGCTATACGCTTCGTTTCCGGTGTGATCAAGTAAGGAACCAATCGAGACATGGTATTGAAACTTGTAAGATATGCCTGACAATCTAAGTTCTTCATGACCAATGTCTAGAAATCAGTCTCAATTTTCTCAACTTCATGATGAAGACATAAATTCTCTTTGATAAGAGCAACAAACTGATCCCAAGTCAAGTTGTACAACGGGATCTTCCCTGTAGCTTGGATTAGTGACCTCCACCAAGCTAGAGCTTCTCCTTTAAAAGAATGTGAAACAAACTTCACAATGTCTTGCTCCGCACAACCACTAATGTCAACAACGGTGTCCATCTCATCGAGCCATGTCATGCAATCGATGGCTCCCCTTTCTCCTGTGAAGTCTCAGGGCTTGCAGGAGACAAAATATTTATATGAACATGTATTAACACGTGGCTCTTGATTAAGCTCAAACTGTCTAGACGGAACACTCCTCTGATTTGATGAATGATGAGAATCGCTCTTGTGAGCTGTATGAGTCTTGGAGGGTGGTTTTGAATGTGGTACAGACTGAGTTCTAGCGTGAGTTCCATTTGATTCATTATACTGTCTGTTAAGAGCCCAAGTAACGGCATTATCTATTAATGCCTGCAGTTCTGCACCAGCTATATTAACTCTGGTAGTATCATTATTCTCCATCGGGCGGGTGTTAACCTCATCTGATCCAGCCATGTAGCTTGATTGCTACATAAATATTGATAATGATTTATTCAAAAGTCTATTATGGATTTGTCATTTATGGAAATTCATTAACCATGGAAATTTTAAGCCATATTGGTTAATTTAATTTATTTAAATTTTTATTATATTTTATCCCAGTTATAAACTATTAAGGATAATAGGGTGGCATACAAAAGGCCTAGTCACAAGGACAATTTTAAATTATGAGCCATGATCTTATAGGATCGAGGCATTAAGGCTTGAACATAGTTCATCACCTTTTTTTGACAGTGAGTCATAGACTACAACTGTCTTTCGTCTCAAGGACAATATGTATGGCCCGTAGGCACTACATCACTAAGGGATGTTTAAATTAAATGAGAAAAGAAATTGGAAGAATCCAATATAAGGATGACTTGTGTGATTTTATCGAATCACCTTTGCCAGGAGTGCTAACATGTTTTCAGATGTTAACAAGGATTTAAATCTTAAAAAGGTTTTACCATCTAGGCCATCTCTAAAATGACATATAGGCTAGGTTATACCTTCAAGATTTTCTTTCAATATTCAATGGCAGATCAATTACAAAAAGGAATGATATTTTGATTTATTTTATATGTTATATTCATACATATAAGGACAATTGAAACTTTTAAATTAAACATTCCATTAAATGGAAAAAGTATATAGATGCCCTAAACGGGACTTTTAAACAAGAAATTTGTCCACATAGGGACTAAAAGATAAATATGTCCTTATAAGGACTAATAAAGAAATGAAATGCAACAAAAAGAGTTTCTTCTTTACTTTATTTCTGGAAATTTTCTCCTTGGTTCTCTGTGTGCGGTAAGAATACTAAAGGTTTTGGTATGAGTCGAAATCTTCTATTTTAGGAATCTTTGCAAAAGTGGAATCCAAGGATTTTATGGTTATTGAATAATATGAATCACGAATAAGGTCAGGACATGTATAATCCAAGTTTGGGTTTCCAAGACTTAGAAGTAAGAAATATGAGTCCTTTGGGTCCATAGGTATTATCTTTGGAGCGGGAGCTTCAGGGACAGCTGGTATGAACTCCTCCAATGTTAGCTTCACATTTGAAGTTCCAAAAGTCTTGGGTACAGAATTTGAAATATGGTTAACGGGTTCAAAAAGGTCCTTTCTCCATACTGGTCGTATGCTAATTCAAGCTGTGGTATGAAGCTTAGCATTCTTATACTTCGGGTCTGGAGAGCTTCCACCAATGGCAGCTTCGCTCGGCGACACGATCCAGAGATGCATAAATATCGATAACAATGTATACATATAACAGGGATGAGATCATTCCTAGTTCATGTCAAGACTCGGAAGTCAAGAAATGTGCTACTATGTCATTGAGATTAAACACAAAAGGCTAGTGTTTAATTCTCTCAATGTTGGCTCTGATACCAGCTTGTCACACCCCGATATTTCCACGTATTACCAGTGGGCCTGGTGGGGAGTATCGTGACGTAGTTGATATCATCATAGTCAAACAATCACAGTTCAATGCACAGCGGAAGTCTAAAGTATTAATAATACAAACTGATTCGAAAGTATAATAAGGTATTACACAACGGTTGTATATGGATCCACAGGCGGATCTTTAAAACAGAAAAATAAACACTGTTCAACAGACTTTAGACGTTTAGAACTTGCAAGATTCCTTATTAACGTCCTGAGCTCCCAGCCAATTACGTACAGTACCTGTCACTTAATCTTTTTGGAAAATACGTCAGTTTACACTGGTAAATACAATTAACTGACTCTTTTGAAAATATTTATGAAAATTGATTTAAATGCATAAGGCACAAATATCCTTTTATAACTTGGGACAACTATATAAAAATAATCTTGTATACAGATTTATATGTTCGTTATACATTCAAGGCCCGATATAGAAACCGAGTCAAGATTAACAGACACACCACAAGTATAGGCCCACAAGAGAATGAGATACTGTTTTTCCTACGCAACCGTCAGGTGTATGCCTACACCCCGTGCTTAAGACGTGGCCATTTCTTAATAAATGATGCCAAGGATATCCGGGACATGGTCATTAACCCCCAAAGGCTTTGTTTCAAACAAGACAGATTAAAATGGGTTACCTCAATAATTTAACCACTAATCGATTAAACATCCAATACCCGACCAAGCGGTATTATTATAATACCGTATCCTAAGCCCATATAGGGAAAATAAGTTAAAAGTATTTACCTGAGCTAAAATGTAATTTTATTCTCAGCCGTATATTCAAATCAGTAAGCACAAGTACCTCTACTGGGGCTCTCAATCAGGAGCGAAGGTTTTATTAACCTATTAGATTCCTAACGGGTCTTATTTGAGTTGTAACTTAGACCGATTAGTTTTAAGGAAAGGTTTACGGTTCAAAACGCAAGATTAAGCGTAGACCGGATTAGAATGTGATTTAGACCCGACAAGTATGGAGACTTGTATAATATGGGTAAACTAAACACATTCTGAATTTTGAAGTGAAAATGATAAGGTTTGACCCCCGTTTCGGTTAATTTATGCAAACTAGTTACAAAAACCGTACCAAACGCGAAAAATGCATAACGGGTAACCAAATGAGTCATGAACATGTTTCACAAGTTAATATGCCTTTAATATGTTGTGATATCAGTAGGATACCTTCCATTATGCGCAAAACGAATTTAAAACCAATTTAAGCCCCGTAAGGGTATTTTGGTCATTTTAAAGCTTATAAAAGAGGTTAAATAGTAATCTGAGTTTATGGTCTAACATTATCAGTAAAAATAGTTATTTTAATGGGTTATATCAGTAAGATACTACACATATGTGAAATTTATCTTTTATGACCAAACTATGCACCGAATGGGCATTTTGGTCATTTCGCATATGCTTTAAAGGTCAAATTTGGAAACTTGAGTTCATAACTTTTACTTGTAGTTAAAGTATAAAAATTTATTCATAACATCAGTAGGCAACAAGCCTTAGGTGTCTAATATGGTTTTAAATCATACTATGCGCCTAAATCGCATAAAAGTCGGTATTTGACGATATTCGGGTTGATTAAAGAAATCTGAGATTCTGACCAGCCTTTACAGTTTAAAATAACTTATATATTATATAAAATCAGTAGAAAAAGGTTTGATATGTAAAGGATGTGTAAAACTCATTTTATTAGCAAAAAGGGCATTATCGTCAATTACCGAGCCTATGCAAGAACTCTATGTTATGATCAGTTTAAAATTTAATTAAAATTTTGCAAAAATCCCTAAATGTTATATTACATCAGTGGGTAAAAGATTTGGTGTCAAAATTTGGGTTTAAATAGGATTTATGTAGAAAATGCCGTTTAATTAATAAAAAGGCTTTCATTTACGATATTGAGCATAACTCCTAATTTAGACCATAAACTGATGTCAAACTTTTAGGACATGTTTATAAATCAGTAATAAATGTTTTTGTCCTCTTATATTTTCAGAAATCTTGTTTTAGTATTAAAAGGGCATAATGGTCTACAATTAAGCAATTAACGGAAACATGCATATGAATCAGATTTAATAGGAACCATATAGTATAATCTCAGAGGGTTATACTAACATAAAATATGGTCCTAAAGGAACCCTAAGGCATATCTAAACTAAGCTAAATCGGGTCAGAACTGAAAGTCAAAGCAAAAGTCAACTTTTGCGACTTTCGGTTGCGAACCGAGCCTAAACTCAGAATTGTCGGGTTGAACATGCCTAGACATGTTCAATTAATATTTACTAAGTTATTAAAGTGACAAAATTGATTTTATCGCTCTTACATCATTAGTTATGAATTTATTTAAAAACCGACTCATTTGACTTTTATCTTAATTACTTTGACCCGACAATTAACTAAGCAAACGTGGTAATTAGGAGGTGTCCTTTTGAGGGTTTAATACCTACCTAATTACGATCACGTAGCCATGTTCGTTGCAAAAAATGGCTCGACTGTTTAAAAGTCAAAGCGTTTATCACAAACGCTTGACTTTTTGGCTTTTAAGCCAAATAAAATTAACTAGCCATAAGAGGGCACTTACAAGGGGTCGAAGCAAGGATGATATTGATCTAGAATACTCAGGTATGAAGCATAAAGCTTCAACTTAGAGCAATTTAGATCAAGTGTGAGAAATGAGAGCAAAACTAGTGGGTATTTATAGGATTTCAAGAACTGTTAGGATCGTTCCTCGATAATTGAGCTTCGATCTGGACCTTACACATAAGGCACATGGTTTTGGAATACTATGGGTGTCCAAAACCATCACACGGTATTGAGAAAAGTTACACTTAGCCCCCTGAAATTCAACCTGGGTGCGAAAATGAAGTTTCTAGCCAGATGAGGCCGTGGCGTCGCACCACGGCAAAACCCTATAGTTGTGGCGCAGCGCCACCACCTACCAGGGACCAGAAACTTTGCTAAAATGTCAGATTTGGTCCCTGCAACACCTTTGAGCCATTTTTGATGTGTTTAAACCCTGTTAACCCCATTTCAAGGTTCTAAAATAAAGTTAAGTATAGGGAACATGAACAAAAACATATCAGATGTCGGTTCGTTTGGCCGTATGGTTGCGTTGTTCGGTTAATTACGACGAAACACGAACGTATGCGAAAAACGTTCCAAATTACACGACGAATGGAATTTTATCATGCCAATCAATAAAACAAAATATTTTAATGATTACAAAAATTTTTGGATGTCCGGATATATTCAGAACGTAAGATATGCGCGAAAATGCAAACTTATGCACTTTTTGACGCTTTTAGTCCCTGTTGATCAAATAGGTTTATTTTTGCGCACCAAACACCTCTAAGCCTATTTATAAGCTATGTAAAGGATATTTAGGGCATGTTAAACTTATGATCATATTCCGAAAGGTTCGCTACCAAACGAATCGGCAAACTTTTGCAGTTTGACGCAATTAGTCCCTATAATGCACAAACTTGTGCGTACCATCGTTTAATAGCATCGAAGCCTTACCTAATCAATATTAGGCATTCTTGTGAGTATTATTAAACATCATGATGCTTCAGGTTCGTAAAAAGGTCATTCAGAGGTATAATTAAACACATTGACAATTTTACCCCCTTAAACTTGCGCGTATCGTCACTTAAAGGCATAAAAACCTTACACGGCCAATAATTGGCATTCCCGAGAGTATAATCAAATGTCATGAAGCTCCCGATTTGTTTAAAAGGTCACTCAGAGGTAAGAATTAACATGTTGACTCTTTTAACCCTTCATCGCGCAAACTTTAAATTAATTACGCAAAAGGCTACACTCGATCAACAAGTGGCTCATTTGTGAATATGATTATCGAGTAACGTTATTCCGAGGCTTATGTTAAGTTTGTTAACACTTCCAGTCCTTCCATAATCAAAGTTTTTTTTTTATTTTTTCACAAAATTAGTCATTCATAGTCAACGATTGACCTTGTTAGGGTTTTGTACACGTGTAAACGTATCATTGGACGTGATTTTACGAGGTGTTACACCCGATCAGTGTTAAAATCCTAAAAATAGTCTGTTATGATAAGAATAGTAATTTTAATCGTAATTGTGAGGAAAAATAAATTAAAACGCTAAGAAACTCTATTTTTCAAGTTTAAGCGCGTACCGCGCGATTCTGCGCGCATGTGACAAAATACTGTCAACGTAGCTAGTCAAGGCAACTGATAATTATTTTAGTAATATTTTGGTGAGATTATTTTTATAGAGTGATAAAATTAATTTAAAACGCACTAAAACGGGATTAAAACGCTAGATAAAATACCCGGTATCCAGTAAAATACCAGTTTTTGGTCTAGATTGTATATATATATATATATATATATACGATATATGTGTGTATTTATGAGAGAGAATGATTTGTTGGCAGCCATGCAAATGTGTATTCTCTCCTCGCTCTTCCATTCATTGGGTGAAAAAGAGGTGCAATTATGGCAAATCTTACACCATGTTCCCATATATTGCTATTTCAAGAATTGTGTCTCAAAAACATTCAAAACTCTCTCTCTCTCTTACAAATCAGCCGAATACCACCCTCTTACTTAACCATTTTGAAAATTTTAACTTGTTTATGAAGATTAAAGTTCATTCCAAGAAGGTTTCAAGGTGTTTTGAAGATCCGAAAGTGTTTTCTTGGTGAAACAAGCGTCCAACCATCAAAAATCTTGTTAAAAGCCACTAAAAACTTGAAAGGTATAAACTTATTTTCAAAATTTCATTCTTGATTTTTAGTGATGATAAAGATAATGGAAAGTTTCTCTTGAACTTGGAATTAAACATGAACTTGAAAATGATAAAGGATGAGATTTTAAACAAAATAGAAATGGGTTTGTATGTATATTTATTTATGGCCATAGGTTTATGTGTGTGTGTGTATATGATTGTGTTTTGATTTTTGATTGAGTGATCCTTGAATAATATGATTCTTGAATGATAGAATACATGCATGAATAAAAAAATGTCATAAAAGAATGATCTAAAAGTGTTTCATGATTTAAAAGGGATTTGATGAAAAAGTGAACTTTTGGAGGTTTATATAGGTGTATATATCTCGTGTATATGTATGTATATGTGTATGCATGCATGTAATTTTGGTCATATATTCATAAAGATAAGAACACTTGCATTTATGTATGAATGATTATGTGATGATGGATGATATAGGTTATGATTTGTAAGAACATGGATTTAATATGTTCTTGAGTATGATTAGATCATAAGTAATGATGATGATGTTGTATGAGTGCATTAGATGCACATACATGAACATGCATGATGATATGAAAGCATGAAATGATGATTTAAACATGATTTGATAAAAATAATTTTTGATCAGACACTAAAATATGATTATTTTGAAGTGTTTAATGATATAAAAATTTGTCATAAAGTTTACTAGTCTTGCATGTTGTCCTTGGTGTATTAGGAGTTGTAAAATACGTGAAATCGCATGATTTATGTGACTTACACAAAAACTACAGTAATCTAGTTATAACCACTATTTTAATCAGTAAATAATATGTATTGTGTTAAAATATCAAGTCATTCCGAGTTGGGATGATTATAGTAACGTTTAACGCAAAACTATGCGGTAAAACGTTCAAAAATCGGCTTTTCGAACTATTTTTATGAAACTAATTTAGATCAGTAAGTAAACTGACACTTTTAGTTTAAAAATAAGTATTTTAACTGATTTTAAGTTCACTTGGTGTTTGGTTGGTCAAATGTGACTTCCGAACCCCGAAAACGTTACCGAATCGCTAAAATACGCATTTTTCGATGAACACTAGTATGGGTAAATTTTGGGTGAATCTTATGTGTTAACATGTGTTAAGGGATTTAAACATGTGAATGTGAAAATATTTTAAGTTTTAACATGATATTGGAATTTAGATTATGCATGTATACTTGTGCGTTTTGTGCGGTAGAAACGGTAAAAATTTGCGTTAAATGTGTAACTTGTTTCTCGAGCATGAAAATTGGTACATATAGGATATTTTATTTACATTTGCCTTAAAATGACAAAATAGATAAGTTAACAAGATTTTGCGTGTTTCGATAATAATTTATGTGAACGTTTATGTATATATATTACGACGCGCAAATCGTAGATATATTGCGTATCAACGGGAGTGTTAACGGATTTACATGATAACGGTCACCAATAAAATTGTTCAAGTCGCAAAAAATATTAAAAATATACATATATGGACTCATATATATATTAACGTGCTAACATAATAAAAAATGATAACTTTTCGAGGAAATCTCAAAGTTGTGTGACAATTCTAAGAAACAGAGAAACTTAGGATTTTTGTGATGTATATAGTATATTGATTTAAAACTCGCTCCTACATATAATACGACCTGTAGAAATTAAACTGTGGGATTGCGCTATTTAAAATACGCACCCAAAGGTGAGTGTCACTAAATCACTCTTTTACTGCTTTGTATATGTTTTGGGGGTAGAACACGTCAAAAAGGGTTTAATAATGTTTTTGGATTAAAACATACATTTTTATAAAAATTATATATTTTCGTGGAAAATATATGGAGTTCGATAAATCATACGTTTCGAGGTAAAACGTTTTTAATGAATGTATGTTTGGAGGAGAAACTGGGATGGTACGGTGTTTCTGAGGAGACGTAACAGCATCAGCTTACATTTCGGTGGGGATTTCAGGGGATTCGTACAACTTCGTATATTAAATTTGTCATATTAGTAGGATATATATATTGTACGTGAGGCAGACATCATATATGGTGTGACAACCCAAACTTTTATGCTTTCATGATTATTGTTACCTAATTCCATGATCTTTAAAATGGTACTGTTACGTGTATTCATTATGTGATTCTAGTGAACATACTTGATTTCCTACTTGATTGGTTATGTGAGATTTAGTGTTATTAAGTGATTGCGGAATTGGTTAAGCTTAGCCGCATACCACCTTAGTCGCACACTAGAACCGCTGGAACCAGGCCACACCTTTGCGCTTGTTTCTTGTTCTCGGCCCAAATTCGGATACCTTTAAACAAGTTATCATGTGCAGACCCTTGTATCGTAAGTTCTGACCACCATTATTATAATAACTATAGTGGATACTTAAGTAATCATTATGTTGGACCATGTGACTTTCATTAGTAATTCCTCATATACAAACAATCCTATATCTTGACTCATAAACTCACCAACTATCTGATTATTATGAGAGCAACCATGTGGGCATGTGCAGACAATGCTTATCCAAACAATACTTTGTGGAAACAGAATTCATTAGCATCACATGCCACAAAGTTGGCTCCTTCATTGTCCTAAGTTCGGACTTCTTTAACTGTTTCACATGCCCGTCTCCATAAGCCCAAACCGGAATCCAGCCCATCACCCACCATTTGTATACGTGAATGCATAACAGGAGGGCACACACCTCTAGCACACACCTCTAAATCATCATCACTTGTCAATATCTCAGCCCATGCTTGCATATCGGGCCGAACCACATGAGCCCAATCCCTTTATGGGTTATGTATACATGTAAAATTAGGTGATTAGGAGTACGTATGATCTGTGGATTTGGAAATCACATGGATAACAAACCCTAGTACACCCCACTCTCTTTCCTTCTAGCGATCGGCCTCTCCCCTCCCCTTCGAATTGTCTGGTATGTATAATCTTAAAGATTTTAATCTCTTTTGGCTATGATTGAGTGCATGAAAGGTGTTATGTGATGATGTATGGGTTCGAGTATTGTGTGTAATCGGCTATATCATAATTTGATTTAGAGTATTATGTAAAGACTTGTTAACCTTGACCATAAATAGGTTTAAATCTTTACACGAAAACTCAGTTTGTGGATTATGTTTGATGATGATTTCGGAAACGACTAGTATGATTATGTGTGACTTCATGATAAGTGTGTGTGGTTTAGTTATGTTTGGAATCTGTTAGTATATGTAAATAATTGCACAATGATTTGCACTTATTAAAATACATGCACACTAGATTGGTTTATTAAATAATACTCACATGATACTCGATCTAATTGGAAGGATGTGTATGTGTGTGTATACCACTGTTGGATGTTGTAATTAAATGGTAGGGAGGGTCTCAATAATTTATTGATAGTATATTAATTGTTGATGATAACTGTTACCCATTATGCAACTAAATTAATCTAAGTTAGTGGGGAATGTTATGAGAGTGTATGGGAATTGAATTATAATTATCAAATAATGATACTGTGTATGATGAGTTGGTATATGAAAATCGTGATAAGAAGGATGGTATACTTGATGATTAGTGATGAGTAAATTTGAGGACTAAATGTTATGTGGTGATGGAATTGGTTCGAGTGTTGTTAATCATGATGAGTGTTATTGTTATATGATTAGAGTTCATATCCTAGGTTAGGAAAATGCTTGAATCTTTATGAGAAATTGGAATGCATAACTGCTCAATTTCATAATTGATGGGAACGGAATTAGTGGGGGTTAATCACGAGAATATTGATGAAAAGGAATTATTGGATCAATTACACATTCCCGGCCGCACACCACGGTTTCACAGTAATATATGTAGACTATTAGGTTGCTTGTTGTAGTGGGTAGATGATGCCTAAGCATAGTCGCATACTGTTAGTGTGGTCACACACTTGCATGACTGGGTTGTAGACTGTTGGGCCGCAAACATAAACTGGATCGCATACCTTAAACGTGTCGCGCACCTTTAAATGGGCCGCACAATGACATGATAATCTAAACGCACGCTTATACTGTAGTCACACACATTTGTGGATCGCACAAGTATTATGAATCATATACACGCACTAAGTCACACACTGCAATTGGGCCAAACATTGACATTGGGCGGCACTCCTCAATAATGTGTATTATGGACTGTTAAGTATTATTTGGAATCAGGGAGCTGTATTGTGAACTTGTACAAGGCACGAACAACTGTTATATGATTGTAAAACATGAACTTGCATATGATGTAAATACTTGCTACATAATGATATGGATTGTTGAATGGTTTCGTGTTACGGCTTGTATAACGATGTATGTTTTGCTTGTATGCAACTTGTGAAGCGTGTATGATGAATACGTGATTTATGTGTACATGAAACTAACTGTCTTTGGTAACCACGGTAGGGTTTGGTTGAACAACTTGGAACGGGTAATGTAACGTATTATACCGAGCAATCTAAGGTGAGTTCACTGCTCTTTTTCCAAGCATGCGTCTCGGGGAGGGACATCTGGTAAACGTTCCGGGGAGGAATGTTAGGTTATTGGGATGTTGGTTATTACACTCATTTCTATCATATAAGACCCCTTACATCTACCGATAGTTGTCGGGGAGGCAACGAGGTTATTAGTTAATAGCGCTATTAGGTTTGGCACCCTCACACCGTACCGGGGAGGACGGGTGTGAACTAATTACCTTAAAGCATGACCAATGTTTTGATAGAGACATTGGGGTTGGGCAAATAAATCTTGTAGCCATCTGCGGTAATCGAGTTAATAACAACATCAAATCAAATCTGTGAAACGTTTTAATCTGGTAACTGGTATCTAAACACGTTAACAAAACTTTGAACTCTCCAGCGTCGTCTAACCCACTTGTCTGCATGCTTGCAGGTCTCTAGGTTTATATCATGGAACTTGCTGTCTGGAAGGCTAGAGTGGTAATGGGTCGAGATACGTGGAATTGCAATACACTCTTAATGGTTTATGTACACCTGATTTATGAAACACTTAACAAATGAGTTATGCTTCCGCTGTATACAATGAATGATATGTAACGGTTTGCAATACTTTACGTTAATGAATGAAAGTTTTATTTAAACATATTTATGAGTTCAGTGTGATTGGCGGCTTGGATCCTGGTACGTCACACGTCCCGCGGTGTTTCCGCATGTGGTATTTTGGGGGTGTGACAGTTTGGTATCAGAGCCACTGGTTATAGTGAACTTGGTTTTAAAACGTTTTTGTAAATCCAGACTATAACCGAACAGTTCTGAATACGTGAATATGACCATGACACTCAGCTCCAGATTGCAAGGTTCGTCTTTCTCATTTGTTGCATACCTTACATGACTAGTACACATTTGTTTATGACGTAGCATACGAACACACACTCGTCACTATAGCATTATGGCATGAATTGCTTGTTTAATATATAATGCGTCGTTAGTATGTCATAGTCCCTAGATTTCTGTGATCTTGTCGTTTTGACAACCTTTGTTTGACATTTGAGTTTGAAGAACCATTTGACATGCGTTAGGAGGAACTGAAATGAGCATGCAAATCACAATATTATTGTAGGTGCACACATAATAATAATGTGGGGTGCATGTGAGTCCCAGTGAGACTTAACAAGTGAAAAAGGGGTTATGTTCTGTTATTTAATCAATGAGAAACATAACAAACCTATAGGAGTCATAGCAGTGATTGTCTCCTACTCGAACATGATCTTTTCACTCCTCTCTGAATCCTTACGAATCTCGATGCTATCGAGTATTATCTGAACACCCATCTGAACACCTAGCGAACTATGTAGAATGTTAGGTGCTTGTACGAACGTCCCTAAGTTGGATGTCGCGGCGTCGAATGATTGGTCGATACCTTTCTCACTTCTCTTTGTTTGCTGGAACTCAATGTATTGATGACTTAGATCTCGAAGTGCGATCACTTCTGCAATGCTCTCGTAACATACCATGTATTACTCAATTAACTTGCTAGATTGATGGACAAGATGATGAGCATAGTACTGTACCAACCTCAGTAATTGGACAACCCTGATTACCGGCAACGAACGCTAGCGAATTGACTCCAATTGAATCTTTAACCCTAGTCAGCGACTCATGGGAGTCAACTTTTACGAAACAATCGGGAAATAAGCGATGACAACTGATTATAGTGTGGAATGTGTGACTACCAGCATAATGATTAGCGCTTTAGGACGTGGCACAGAATGTGAAATGATGGACTTGGTTGGTGAAAGATCGTAGGGCTCCATTTCAAGCAACGATAGTAGGGGCAACAGTCATGGCAACAGCAAGGTACTTGTAATGGTAACCAATAGCATGGAAATGAAGGTACTTGTAATGGTAACTAACAGCAAGGTATTTTTCATGGAGTGACCGTTGTCAAGCTCTCATTCGGGGATTGCTTAACGAACGAACTATTGTCAGATAGAAGTCTAAGGGGAGAATGTTCCTACAACGGCATATCAAACGCAGTGTGGCCATTACGACGATTGTACTCCAAGACCTTTGGGTTAATCTTCACACTAGCAGCTTTATGGATCACGTGAACCGACCATGCTATTGGATGATGTTTTGAATCATTTCCAAGAGAAAAGAACCTCATGGGCAGCTTTGTATCTTATTTGAGAGCTCCTGAGGGAGGAGCCACTCTGCGCGAAGTCTTGTTAAATATGGCTTCTGGATTCGAGAAGTACATTTATTTTGGGTCATGTAATCAACGAAGCGGAGAAGTACACGTGGATCTCGCTAGGATCCATTTTGATAGAAACTGATCGACACCAAGGATCCCTTCGAGGATACGGTAATTTTTGGTCTCGCTAGATACTATCGTAGATTCATCACAAGATTTTCAAAGATCTCGTAGCTTTAAATCTCTTTAACACATCAGGGTGTTGTGTTCGTGGAAGACAAAATAGGAGGACGTCTTTTCAGCTCTCGAGTCCCAATGCTACAATGTGCTGAGCATCACCTTTACCCGAGGGTGCGGGTGATCTAGTGGTATACCATGATGATTCGAATCAGAGTCCCAGTTACACACCGATACAACACGAGAAAGTGATGGCTTACGTAGTGGAATTACAAGAAGAGTTGCACGAATCACAACCTGCGATGCAAACCATGGTCTTTGGGTTTTAGTTGGAGGCATTACTTGGACGGTACCGAATACACTACTTAGACCGATCACAAGAGCCTCCCGTGTACTCTGGCTTCGAAAGAGCTAAATCAGGTAATGGCATCGTTGGATGGAACTTCTGGATGATTATGACTGTGAAACTCAAATGTGCCCGATCTTTGCGACTCCTATCTTCTCTAACCTACCTGATCAGACTCGCTTTGTTCAAACTGCAGAACTAAAAGAAGCGAGCCTTCAAGTCGGACCCATGCAGGGCATGGAGAAGCAACCTTGGGTAGGTCGGACGATATACGCTACCTCATGGAACGAATGTGGATCTTGTTATACGGCAACTGTAGGGAACTCGTGTTGAGCAAAGCACACCGACCTTGATATTTTCATCGTCTGAGTTTTGATGAGAGATATTAGGATCTATAAATCTTACACTGGTGATCGGGCATGAAGGCCCACCTAGCTATGTATGTGAACGATGTTTGACTTGTGCGAAAATCAAGGTGGAACATCAGAAACCCTCTAGTTCGTGTCAGTAATCAGAAACCCCTATTTGGAGGTTGGAACAGACGGCCATGGAGTTTGTCACTGGTTTACCAAAAACTCAGAACGGAAACAATATCACCTGGGTGATCGTTGATTGTCTCGCATAACTAGATCACTTTATCGCAATCAAGGACACTGATGAGTCGACATAACTTGTGAATATTCCTCTGTGAGAGGCGGCTTTTAGGCACCGGGTGCCAACTCCTGATACTTTCGATTTTGAACTATACCTGATTTATGACCAACAAAACACAACACCCTCGACTCACGTCTAGACAGAGCATTGCTTATCACCGTTGGGCAAGCGGTGTGAGTAAACGAACCATCCTGATACTCGAGGACATGCTGTGAGCATGTGTGTGATTGACTTTAGTAAGAGTTAGAAGGACGTTTACCTTTGGTTGAGTTCTACTGCAGCAGTCATCGTTTTAGTATTTAGACAGCTTTGTTTGAGGCAGTGCATGGACAGTAACGCTAACCTCCTTGTTAGATTATGGTCCTCGAAGCTCTTGGGAAGATTTTTTAGATCGGAAATCGTTTGGCGGCAATGTGTGACCATCAGGAAAGCTGATAAGTTTAGGAAACACTGGGAGTTCGCCGTAGGCGAACGCATCATAATCGAAAGTCTCACCCTGGGAGGGTGCAGTACACCATGGACAACGTGGCAAGCTTAGTTTACGATACGTTGGGACATTTGGATTTCTGGGTACAAATCGGTGACATGGCTCACAAACTCGAGTTACCTGATGAATCGGGTGACGATCACGATGTCATTTATGCCTCGAATCTAAAGGAGTGTTTGCCCGCTGAAAAGCTTTGTTATACCCTTATTAGAGTCTGAGGTTAATGATCAGTTGCAGTGGTTGAAGAATCTACTGAAATCATGGACCAGGACGTTAAGATTCGTTAGCATAGTCGAATTCCAATCGTGAGAGTTCGTTGGAACTCAAGACGTGGACCGGAGTTCACGTGGGAACCCAATGATCGAATGAGCTCTAGTATCCTCAGTTGTTCAAGCGGTTGTACCAACTTTTGATTTCATTGGCGAATTTCAGGACGAAATTCCCTTTCAAGTTGGGGATGATGTGGTACCCGTGGAAAATTCACAGTCATCCTGAGTTAACATCTTTTTGTTTTGGATTTCTCGTCAAATTTCGGGACGAAATTTCATTCATGTTGGGGATGATGTGACAACCCAAACTTTTATGCTTTCATGATTATTGTTACCTAATTCCATGATCTTTAAACTGGTATTGTTACGTGTATTCATTATGTGATTCTAGTGAACATACTTGATTTCCTACTTGATTGGTTATGTGAGATTTAGTGTTATTAAGTGATTGCGGGATTGGTTAAGCTTAGCCGTATACCACCTTAGTCGCACACTAGAACCGCTGGAACCAGGCCACACCTTTGCGCTTGTTGCTTGTTCTCACCCCAAATTCAGATACCTTTAAATAAGTGATCATGTGCAGACCCTTGTATCATAAGTTCTGACCACCATTATTATAATAACTATAGTGGATACTTAAGGAATCATTATGTTGGACCATGTAACTTTCATTAGTAATTCCTCATATACAAAAAATCCTTTATCTTGACTCATAAACTCACCAACTTGGAACGGGTAATGTAACGTATTATACCGAGTAATCTAAGGTGAGTTCACTGCTCTTTTTCCAAGCATGCGTCCCGGGGAGGGACATCTGGTAAACGTTCCGGGGAGGAATGCTGGGTTATTGGGATGTTGTTTATTACACTCATTTCTATCATATAAGGCCCCTTACATCTACCGATAGTTGCCGGGGAGGCAACGAGGTTATTAGTTGATAGCGCTATTAGGTTTGGCACCCTCACACCGTACCGGGGAGGACGGGCGTGAACTAATTACCTTAAAGCATGACCAATGTTTTGATAGAGACATTGGGGTTGGGAAAATAAATCTTGTAGCCATCTGCGGTAATCGAGTTAATAACAACATCAAATCAAATCTGTGAAACGTTTTAATCTGGTAACTGGTATCTAAACACGTTAACAAAACTTTGAACTCACCAGCGTCGTCTGACACACTTGTCTGCATGCTTGTAGGTCTGTAGGGTTATATCATGGAACTTGCTGTCTGGAAGGCTGGAGTGGTCATGGGTCGAGATACATGGAATCACAATACACGCTTAATGGTTTATGTACACCTGATTTATGAAACACTTAACAAATGAGTTATGCTTCCGCTGTATACAATGAATGATATGTAACGGTTTGCAATACTTTACGTTAATGAATGAAAGTTTTATTTAAACATATTTGTGAGTTCAGTGTGATTGATGGCTTCGATCCTGGTACGTCACACGTCCCGCGGTGTTTCCGTATGTGATATTTTGGGGGTGTGACATATGGTCTCAATATGGACCCTGCGCCAATGATGTCGTTTAATCGATTAAGTGATTGCACGCGAGGAATTGTTGGTAGATCTATCGGGTTGACAACCCCGTCGTGACCGGTCGCCCCGTGTCAAGTCAAACGACGAATTTAGATTCTCGTTATTGTCTAGCATTGATTATCCCTGCATGGTAAATATATAGTTCGTATTGTCTAGCTAACATACGAGTCTGAAAATTGACGCTATGAATTTAATATACAAAACTTGGGAAAATGCCTTAATGTCGGGTTTTTGAACTTACGACGTGTTGGTGCATACATCTGTCGACTTCGTCTTATATCGAGTCTCGGGTTCGTTGCGGATTTGAATAAGCATGACATCACAAGTGACGTCATGAAATATGAGATTGGATGTTGACTGTTTGAAGCTTAACGTTTGGAACATGACAGTTTGAATATGTAACCGTTTGAAAGTCAAATCTTGTATACCGTTTGAAGAGGTCATGTTTGAAGAGGTCATGTTTGAAAGTGGTGACCGTTTGAAGGGTGGCATGTCACCTTCAAACGGTCAGGGTCCTTGTCTATATATACCCTTCAAACTTTCTCATTTGTAATGTTCTACTTTCCGACACCGAGGTGCTGTCGAAGTGTCTCTAGATTGTAAATTGTTCAGAGATTAATATACGAGACATTTAATAGTGAATCCAAGCTAAACGAAGACCGAATCAATGAATTCCGCCTCTGATTCTGTCTGAGCACTCTTCTGATCGACTCGTTAGGTCGTTTCACGATCCTACATGTGGTATCAGAGCTCAGGAGGAAGAGTTCTTACCGTTTAGATCGTTTTCGCTAGCAAATTCTGATTTTCTACACCTTCTTTCACAAAATTGATACTTTTCACGGTTAAAATCGGCTATAACTTTCACAATGTGTGTGTAATTGTGTTTTAACAAACCCTTGAGAATATCAGTTCAAAATTCGAAGTAAAAATGGCCTGAAAATTGGTGACCGTTTGAACGAGGCCTGCCTGACTGTTTGAAATCTGCCTGACCGTTTGAACTGGACTGACTGTTTGAAAAATGCACCTTACCGTTTGAAAATGCACCTTACAGTTTGAAAATACACATGACCGTTTGAAAATACATCGTGACCGTTTGAAACTGTCCATCCCGTTTGAAGCTAGCCATCCAGTTTGAAAGTGGTTCAGTGTTTCATGTGATAATGCATTGTGTTGTGTGAAACATTAAATGAAGTTGTCAGGTAGTTTGAAATTGGGACTATAAATCACGTGAACTGGTGTCGGCCAATCTTGATAAATCAGAATGGATTAATATGTTCACGTGAATTTTGTTTTGGTTCAATGGAATTATTTTGGTTTTAAGTGTTGTCGGCTAAGTTCAAAAATCGAAACAATTGCATGCGAATATCATGTGATCATGTCAGCCAGTTTTAATCGAATATATTAGATTTTGATGTGATTAAAAAGAAGTTGTTGTCATTTTGCATATGAACAAGAAGTGAAGCCCAATACAAATCATAGCTCGTTTAGAGTATAAAACATTTGCCGACCCATTAGTTGAACATATTGATCGGCCCAATTAAGTGTTGTGTGATTAAAGTTCTCGGCCCAATCACTGTTTAGTGCAGTCTACTTCATACTCGGATTTCAGAAAAATTGAAAAGTGTTTTTGTTTGAAAAGTGATCTAGCTTGGACTTGATATTTCATTTAACGGGACGATCTTGAAAAACGGGTTCCCGAATCATGGATACTAATTTCTTTAATATGGATAGTGAAACAATTAATAGAATTAATGTATTAATGAAAGAGTTTGACTCGTTTTCAGGTTGTCCAGGAGAAAGTACAAAGAGTATTATTGAGAGATATAGCCATCTTGTTCGCTCAATGTCTGAGAAGGGTATTCGAAAAAGTCCAAATGAATGGGTTGAAAGATTGGCCAATGCCATACCTCAACAAGAGTGGGGTACATATCTTTTGGATTAAAAAAGAAATGGAGAATACTCTAGATTGACAATCTGTCAATTCATTAAGAAACTTGAAGAACGGATGGAGAGAAATGCTGAGAAGAAGAAAAGTCAAAGTGGAAAATCAATATTAAAGAAGAGCAAGAGTAAAGGTGTTCAAGAGGGAGAGGAACAGACTAAAGAGATTTTAGCTTTGAAAGATGAGAAGAAAGCTGATAAGAAACAGATTTTTGATTTGCAGGAAAATTGTGAGAGGTTGAAATCTGAAAATGACAAACTGTTAAATGATTTAAACAGTTTGACATTAGAAAACAAGATTTTGAAAGAGAAAGAAAAGGATTTTGAAAGCAAAAAGAAATCTTCAGAAGATGAAGAATTCTGGATAAAGCTGGAAAACAAAAATCTGAAAGCAAATGAAACAAAATTTCAAGAACAGTTAAAAGTTTTGGAAAATGAAAAATCTGTTCTTGAAAACATTAAAATTGAAAACGAAAAAACAATCAAGTCTCATCTTGGACGAATATCTCAGCTTGAAAATGAAGCTGAGAATTCAAGAAACAAAATTGATGAGTTTGTAAAGAAAATGAAAGGTTTTGTGACTTTATCTGTGTTCCCCTATCCAAAATCGATCAATTCCGTTCCAATAAGTGACAATGTCACAAACTTTGACAAAGTCAAGGTTGAAGATTGTGATGAGAAAACTGATGATGAAAATGAGGAGTTTTATTCAGCAGACGAGTCTGAGTCAGAGTCTGATTCTGAAAATGAGAAAAAGATAATATTTTTGAAATTAAAAGAAAATTTTCAAAAACTGTTCTGCAATCGACTGAAAAGGGTGAATGCTCTATGCAAAAACCTTTGAAGAAGAAAGTGGAACAGAAACAAAAAGTTAAAAATTCAGAAAATGGTCAAAACAAGAATAAAAGCTCATCAGTTCAATCATCCAATCATTATAAAAAATCACAAAAATTTGAAAAACAAAACTCAAAAACAGTTGGTAATGAGTGGTGCAATCACAAAAATTTGAAAAACAAAACTCAAAAACAGTTGGTAATGAGTGGTGCAGGTTTGACCACAGTGCTTCAAAGCCAAATCAAGTTTTCAAGAGGAGTGATGATCACTACAAAGCCAGACAATGCTATGATCTGAATGTTTGGACTGAAAGTGGTGATTGGTACGATAACAGAGTGTGTTACACTTGTGGTGTGAGAGGACACATTGCTGTAACTGCCAAAATCAGTGGTTTGAGACGAGGAGATGCTTTGAATGCCATATCAAAGGTCACATTGCCAGAGATTGCCCAATGAGATCAAAGGGAAGATTGAGGGCTGAATCTCAGAAGCAGGTGAAGAAACCAGTCAATGTCAAGCCCAAAGAACAGAAGGTTCAAGAACCTAAAGTTCAAGAAAAGAAAGTGAAGCTTTCACAGGGGCAGAAAGACAGACTGAGGAAGAAGAGAAAGAAAGCGAGAGAATATCTTGAAAGTGTAGGATCGCGATCTGACCCAAATGAGTCATTTAGAGGTGTTCTTCTCTGTTTCAGGTGCGGAATAACAAGAAACAAAGGTAGATACAGCTGATTCTTCACTTTAACTACTGTTTGTATTGATTATAACACGAATACAAGTAGTTCTTCACACCGGCAGCACCTCGGTATGGAATTGTACAACGTTACAAATGATTTCGTTCAAGGGCTATATATAGTTGCCTAGATTTCGCTCATAAGGACATGATGTCCATAAGAGCGAAATCAGTAATGTCCATATAAGCGAAATCAGTGATTTCCCACATATGAACATCAGTGATTTCCCACATATGGACATCCTGATTTCCCACATATGGACATGTCCATATATGTGAAATCAACTTTCTCGGGAAATCACCACTACTACTCTATATTCACGTACAATGTACAATCAGCCCTAAACTAAGACACGAACGAAGATGTAGTCGACAGACAACTGCACCAACAGACTCCCCCTTGAATGTTGACGGAATCTTCAGTGAGATTCTTCAACATGACAGTTCTTCAATCTTGATCGGTCTTCTTTAGAAACTTCTTCCTGGAACCATGTACCCGGATCTTTCTCTGGTTCTAACTCTCGTCAGACTCCCCCTATCATCGAGCTGGGATCGCTGTCTGGAATTTGTTATCACCTTTGAAATCAAATCCTGGTTTTTTCAGTTTAAGCTCTTTTCAGGTCCTGATACATCTCCTGGCTTTCCGTAGCAACAGGAACATAAACCTACACATTCTCAAACACTCGATTACCAAAAACAGAATTGTGATTCAACTTAATGAATCAACTAAACTTTTGAGAATTATTTACATTTAAAATTGATCAAAAATTTAAAACATTCCAAATTCTGATTCAACTTAATGAATCATTTTAAACATTTCAAATCAATTAACTAAACCATTTGTTCATCATGTTTAGCCTTTGAGATTTTGAATATCAGTTTTCCAACATCAGTTGTCGAAAATCTTTTTGACTTTTCAAAATATGAAACATAAATGCAAAAACAGAAATTAAATGCAGAAATAAAATATGTACAAACACTATTTTTGTGAGTTTGTGAAAGAGGATCATATCAGTTTTTAGACAAATCACTAGCACCGTTAAACTTTTAATCGTTTTAAGTTCTAAACGATTCACATAGATTGACGATATTGTTGTCCACTTAAACTCAATCTAAAAACTTTCAAAATGCTTACCGATACGATTAAATATATTTAGATAGCACTAAATTCTTATGGACCCCACGATCTCAGCATATCCCCTCATCATGCAATACACTGACTCAAATAATGCCTTTAAACTTTGATCAACTGTGATTTGTGTGAAAACAACGCAGAATGTTTAAACATTAACAACCAGGTCGATACTTCCGTATACGCCGAGAAAGTCCAATGTTTAAACAAAATAAGAAAAATAAAACAAGTTGAAATTGTTTAGGCTTTAACCACCAGGTCGATACTCCCGTATACGCAGAGGTGATCCAAAGCTTAAACGAAACACCAAAGAAAATAAAACAGAACGTTTAGGCAATAACATCCAGGTCGATACTCACGTATACGCAGAGGATGTCCAATGCTTAAACAAAATAAAGAAATAAGACAAGATTAAATCTTTGCAAAATGAAATGCACAATCACAGTGTCATTTTTAGTGAAGTTGTGAAAGTTCACACACTTAACCAGTTTTTATGCTTTTGGCATTCAGCGATTACTGAGCAGGCACACAATCAAGAAGGACAAAACTAAGTACTATGCTTTCAATCATGTTTCCCACTAGAACTAGGCTTTATCATTTAAGTTTGTATCGTTATCGCAAATCTACTAGTCTAGCTGAGCCTATCGTCACATCTTTAGTGAGACCGTTTATCACATTCAGAATTTTCATTTCTTTAGCATGCTGTGATAGTCCACTGATTTTCTATCATTTCCTCTTGTTTCAGCAAAACTCATTTTGAATTTTCAATGTTTTTGGCATTTTCAAATTTTTTAATTTTTTAAAATTTTTACTCCCCCTAAAATCAAAATATGTCTCAATTTTGATTTTCTGGGAAAATTTGAAAACAAGTTGTACAAGAAATGTGACAACATGATGAGAATCACTTCAATTCTCCATTCACTTGGCTTGAACAATCAGAACTCCCCCTGTCAACAAAAACATTTTCCCATAGTGATTTCAAAACACTTAAGTTTGTTTTAATCAAAATGGTTTTTCCGGA
The DNA here is from genome assembly GCA_030545235.1 of Helianthus tuberosus. Taxonomy (NCBI): domain Eukaryota; kingdom Viridiplantae; phylum Streptophyta; class Magnoliopsida; order Asterales; family Asteraceae; genus Helianthus; species Helianthus tuberosus. Next base: position 65,655 of record JARYGA010060845.1, on the reverse strand, counting down.
AAATTAGTTTTGCGTGACATTTCACAAATTCGGGGTTTCATCACCTTGTTCTCTTCAACCACTTGTAAAAACTAACATTTGTAAGATCAATCCACAAACATCACTTGTAGAAAATCAAGTACAATTTAATGTCCCTGATTTACCACTTTTAAAACGAAATCACTTTTGTGAATTTCTCAAGAAATATGCCGATTCATGTTCCACGCTTACCAACCTGGGAACTCCGGCAATTCAGGTTTTTCATTTAAACAGATTCACCCAAGCCTGACGGTCCTTGGGTGATTTTGAATTCTTGTTCAACAATGGTGGAAAATTTGCATCATCCATTGTTAGACCAGAATTCTCATTTTTTACCTCAACACATGGCTCTTCTGGTTTTACCATACCAGAATCATTGCCTGAATGTGGCTTGTCTGACTTTGAAGAGTCAGATTCATCGCCAACAACTGGCTCCTTTGTTTCCGGAGAAACAAATTCATCACCAGATTTGTTAATCTTTTGATTAACTGCCTTCTCTTTCTTTACTCTCTTTTCTGTCCTCAGATTTGTATCTGATGAATTCGTTTTGCTAGATTTGTCATTCTTTGGCGAGCAAGACGATTTATCAGAACTTTTATCTGTTTTACCAGTTGTATCCGAGGACAAGATCTTCTCGAGATACTCTCTCGCCTTCTTCCTCTTCTTCCTCAGTCTGTCTTTCTGCCCCTGTGAAAGTTTAACTTTCTTTTCTTGAATTATCTGTTCTTGAACTTTAGGTTCTTTGGGCTTGACGTTGACTGGAATCTTTGCCAATTTTTGAGACTTAGCCCTCAATCTTTCATTTGATCTCCTTGGGCAATCTTTGGCAATGTGACCTCTAATTTGACAGTTAAAGCATCTCCTCGTCTCATAACTCCAACCTTGGCAATTAACAGCAATGTGTCCATGATAACCACATCGGTAACACACTCTGTTATCGTACCAATCACCATTGTCAGCCCAAATGCTCAAATCATAGCATTGTTTGGCTTGGTGATATTCCTTCCTCATGTTTGCTGGATTTGGCTTTTGAGCACTGTGGTCCAACCTGCACCACTTATTGCCAACAGTTTTTGAGTTTTCATTTTTCAATTTTTGTGACTTTTGATTTTGATTGGATGATCGATCTGATGAGCTTTTATTATCTTTTTGAACATTTTTCTCATTTTTAATTTTTTGTTTCTGTTCCACTTTCTTCTTCAAAGGTTTTTGCTTAGAGCATTCTCCCTTTTCAGTCGATCGTAGAACAGTTTTCTGAAAATTTTCTTTTAATTTCAAAAACAATTTTTGTTTTTCAATTTTTTTCATTTTCATCATCAGATTTCTTATCACAATCTTCAACTTTGACATTGTCAAAGTTTGTGACATTGTCACTTATTGGAACAGAATTGATCGGTTTTGGACAGAGGAACACAGATAAAGTCACAAAACCTTTCAATTTCTTTTCAAGCTCATCAATTTTGTTCCTTGAATTCTCAGCTTCATTTTCAAGCTGAGATATTCGTTCAAGATGAGACTTGATTGTTTTTTCGTTTTCAATTTTAATGTTTTCAAGAACAGATTTTTCATTTTCCAAAACTTTTAACTGTTCTTGAAATTTTGTTTCATTTGCTTTCAGATTTTTGTTCTCCAATTTTATCCAGAAATCTTCATCTTCTGAAGATTTTTTTTTCTTTCAAAATCTTGTTCTTTCTCTTTCAAAACCTTGTTTTCTAATGTCAAACTGTTCAAATCATTTAACAGTTTGTCATTTTCAGATTTCAACCTCTCACAATTTTCCTGCAAATAAAAAATATGTTTCTTATTAGCTTTCTTCTCGTCTTTCAAAACTAAAATTTCTTCAGTCTGTTCCTCTCCCACTTGGACACCTTTACTCTTGCTCTTCTTTAATATTGATTTTCCACTTTGACTTTTCTTCTTCTCAGCATTGATCACCATCTGTTCTTCAATCTTTTCAATGAGTGGACAAATTGTCAGTTGGGAAAATTCTCCAGAAATCTTCAAGTTCAAGATATAATTTTCCCATTCTTCTTGAGGTAAAGCACTGACAAATTTTTAAACCCATTCTTCTGGTCTTTTGGTTATACCAATTTTGTACATTGAACGAACAAGATGTCTATACCTCTCAATGATAGTCTTTGTGTTTTCTCCTGGATAACCTGAAAATGAATCAAATTCTTTCTTTAATACATTTATTCTATCAAATGTTTCTTTAGTCATATTAAACAAATTGATATCCATGATTTGGTAACGCGTTTTTCAAAAACAATGACAAATAAGCGAAATCAGGAGTTCTGGGTGTCCTTTTGAGCGAAATTAGGGTTTGTGCACGAAGAGCGAAATCTCAGATAGTCCTTATCAGCGAAATCAGATGTTGCACACAAGAGCGAAAACCCTAATGTCCGTTGGAACGAAATTATCCTTGAATTAGGTCATAAGAGCGAAATCAGATATGACTTATAAGCGAAATCCCTAGAAATGATGACTCTGGAGCGAAATCAAGTGGTTACCCAGGAGCGAAACCTCACTTATTGTACCTCAGGAGCGAAACCTAATGTGCACTATAAGCGAAATCACTAAGTGTCTATATGAGCGAAATTAAGTCTGAGCTCAATTTTGTCCATTTTACTTTGAATTTAGGTCTCAAACTTTCCAGGGTTTATCAATGTCCAATTATACACAATCTGTGAAATTTTGAATGATTTTCGACCGGTAAATCTCTCTGAAATGATTAAAGAAGGTGTAGAAGTAAGAAATCTCGATGAAAATCAGCTGAATACTGCAGAACTCCACCTCCTGCGCTCTGATACCACTTGTAGGATCGCGATCTGACCCAAATGAGTCGTTCAGAGGTGTTCTTCTCTGTTTCAGGTGCGGAATAACAAGAAACAAAGGTAGATACAGCTGATTCTTCACTTTAACTACTGTTTGTATTGATTAAAACACGAATACAAGTAGTTCTTCACACCGGCAGCACCTCGGTATGGAATTGTACAACGTTACAAATGATTTCGTTCAAGGGCTATATATAGTTGCCTAGATTTCGCTCATAAGGACATGATGTCCATAAGAGCGAAATCAGTAATGTCCATATAAGCGAAATCAGTGATTTCCCACATATGAACATCAGTGATTTCCCACATATGGACATCCTGATTTCCCACATATGGACATGTCCATATATGTGAAATCAACTTTCTCGGGAAATCACCACTACTACTCTATATTCACGTACAATGTACAATCAGCCCTAAACTAAGACACGAACGAAGATGTAGTCGACAGACAACTGCACCAACAGAAAGGATTTTGTTGTCGGATACAACTGGTAAAACAGATAAAAGTTTTGATAAATCTTCTTGCTCACCAAAGAACAACAAATCAAGCAAAACGCATTCATCAGATACAAATCTGAGGACGAAAGAGGGAAAGAAGAAGAAGAAAGTTTGTGGCAATGAATCTGTTTCTGTGGAAACAAAGGAGCCACATGTCGGCAATGAATCTGGCTCATCGAAGTCAAACAAGCCACATTTAGGCGATGAATCTGGTGTGGTAAAGCCAGAAGAGCCATGTGTTGAGGTAAAAAGTGGTGATTCCGGTTTGACAATGAATGATGAAAATTTTCCATCATTGTCAAATGGAATTTCAAAAGCACCCAAGGACCGTCAGGCTTGGGTGAAACTCTTTAAATAGAAAAACCTGACTTGCCGGAGTTCCCAAGTTGGTAATCGTGGAGCATGAATCGGCACGTTTCTTGAGAAATTCACGAATGTGATATTTCGACTTAAAAGTGGTAAATCAGGGACCTTAAGTTGTACTTGATTTTTTACAAGTGACGTTTGTGGATTGATTTTAAAAATGTTAGTGTTTACAAGTGATTGAAGAAAACAAAGTGATGAAAGATCCTCGAATTTGTGAAAAGACACACAAAACTTATTTTCCAGAAAAACCATTTTGATTAAAACAAACTTAAGTGTTTTGAAATCACTATGGGAAAATAGTTTGTTGTGAGGGGGAGTTCTGATTGTTCAAGCCAAGTGAATGGAGAATTGAAGTAATTCTCATCATGTTGTCACATTTATTGTACAGATTTATTTTCAAATTTTCCCAGAAAATCAAAATTGAGACATATTTTGATTTTAGGGGGAGCAAAAATTTTTAAAAAATTAGAAAATTTGAAAATGTCAAAAACATTGAAAAATGCAAAAATGAGTTTTTGTTGTAAAGAGAGGAAATGATAGTAGATCAGTGAGACTGTCACAGCATGCTAAAGAAATGGAGAGATAAAATGTGATAAGCGATCTCACTTAAGATGTGACGGTAGGCTCAGCTAGACTAGTAGATTTGCGATAACGATACAAATCTAAATGAAAAAGGCTAGTTCTAGTGGGAAACATGGTTGAAAGCATAGTACTTAGTTTTGTCCTTCTTGATTGTGTGCCTACTCAGTAATCGCTGATTGTCGAAAGACATAAAACTGGTTAAGTTTGTGAACTTTCACAACTTTGCTGAAAAGTCGCTGTGATTGTGCATTTCATTTTACAAAGATTTAAACTTGTCTTATTTCTTTATTTTGTTTAAGCATTGGACATCCTCTGCCTATACGTGAGTATCGACCTGGATGTTATTGCCTAAACGTTCTGCTTTATTTTCTTTGGTGTTTTGTTTAAGCTTTGGATCACCTCTGCGTATACGGGAGTATCGACCTGGTGGTTAAAGCCTAAACAACTTCAACTTGTTTTATTTTTTCTTATTTTGTTTAAACATTGGACTTTCTCTGCGTACACGGAATTATCGACCTGATTGTTAATGTTTAAACATTCTGCTTTGTTTTCGCACAATTCACAGTCGATAAAAGTTTAAAGGCATTATTTGAGTCAGTGTATTGCATGATGAGGGGATATGCTGAGATCGTGGGGTCCATAAGAATTTTAGTGCTATCTTAATATACCTTAACGTATCGGTAAGCATTTCGAAAGTTTTTAGATTGAGTTTTAGTGGACAAATATATCGTCAATCGATGTGAATCATTTAGAACTGAAAATGTTTAAAGCTTAACGGTGCTAGTGATTGGTCACATAAACTGATATGATCCTCTTTCACAAGCTCACAAAAATAGTGTCTGTAAATATTTCTTTAATGTATTTCTTTGTTATTAAAAAAAACCAAAAAGATTTTAGTGTGTTTTAGCATAAGTTTTGAAAAATACAAAAATATTTTCAAAAACTAATGTTGAAAAGCTGATTTTCAAAATTTCAAGTGCTGAACATGATGAACTGGTTTGGGAGTGTGCGTTTAAAAGAAGAAACTGGTTTTGAGAAAGAAAAAGTTAGATTGGTTAATCAAGGTCATTAATTTGAACTTGATGTAACTATTACTAGTGAGTTTTTCTTATTGATTTAAGTAAAAACTTATGTGTTTGTGAGAAGATTGTGCAGGAAATGAACTTAAACAGAGTTAAAGCCAGGGATTGATCTCAAGGTGATAACTAATTCCAGACAGCGATCCCATCATGATGAGAGGGGGAGTCTGACGAGGTTAGAGCCAAAGAGAAGATCCTGGTATATGCTAAGAAAGAAAAGAGACTGATAAAGACTGAATATGCGAAGACTCGACACTTAAGACTCGTAAACATCTGAGGGGGAGTCTGTTGGTGCATACATCTGTCGACTTCGTCTTATATCGAGTCTCGGGTTCGTTGCGGATTTGAACAAGCATGACATCACAAGTGACGTCATGAAATATGAGATTGGATGTTGACTGTTTGAAGCTTAACGTTTGGAACATGACAGTTTGAATATGTAACCGTTTGAAAGTCAAATCTTGTATACCGTTTGAAAAGGTCATGTTTGAAGAGGTCATGTTTAAAGAGGTCATGTTTGAAAGTGGTGACCGTTTGAAGGGTGGCATGTCACCTTCAAACGGTCAGGGTCCTTGTCTATATATACCCTTCAAACTTTCTCATTTGTAATGTTCTAGTTTCCGACACCGAGGTGCTGTCGAAGTGTCTCTAGATTGTAAATTGTTCAGCGATTAATATACGAGACATTTAATAGTGAATCCAAGCTAAACGAAGACCGAATCAATGAATTCCGCCTCTGATTCGGTCTGAGCACTCTTCTGATCGACTCGTTAGGTCGTTTCACGATCCTACACGACGGATGACCCATGGATTTTATTAAGGAAGTAATTGGCTTTCTAAAAATATTATATGGATGTTTTACAATAAACACATAATTAGAAAGTTTTCCTTTGGATCAAATTGTTTAAATTTGAATATGTGAACTCACCTTCCTTTGTGTTGACACTTGATTTTAACGTGTTATACAGGTACTTGAGTTCGGCTTCGGGAATTATGGCATATCTTGTGTTTGTTGATGCATGTTTTGTCCCTTAAAATGTTGGACTGACTTTTAAACTTTCTGGGACAATGTAATAAGATCCGTGAGGATCAAAGACAACTTTATCATGTCATGGTTATGTCGTGTTTTGGGACGTTAAGTTTAAAATCTATGTTTTAAATAAGTAATATTGTCCAACACTATAATGCATCAAACATCAAGATAGAAATGGGCACCAGCTTCCGTCACCACTACGTTTTATATTCCACTGTGACGTTTTTGGGGTGTGACATTTGCCATATTTCGTAGTCATACTACGCAACTATGGCAGGCAATATCCTGATTGATTTAATCATAGCAACGGGCGAGAAGGTCTCATTATAGTTAATACTTTGAGCTCGAATGAAACCCTTCGCAACTACCCGTGCTTTATAGGTGTGCACATTTCCATCCATATAGGGTTTTCTCTTAAAAATCCGTTTGCTTCCTACTGCCCGAGATTCGGGGGGTAGCTTAACCAAGTCCCATACTTGATTGTCATGCATAGATTGCATCTCGACGTTCATGGCTTCTTGCCATTTCTCGGATTCTGGATCTAAGATTGCAGATTTGTAGTTAGCAGGTTCGTCATTAGACTCAACTACTAATAAGACTTCGGGACCTTTTAGATACCATAGATATCTATCAGATTCTTTGCAAATTCTACTACTACTATGAATGCTTGTGTTTATGTCTGATTCATTGGCAACAACTACTTGTTGATCAGACAGTCTGACTACATTAGCGGTTGTTGGTGGTTCTTGAATTTCTTCAAGATCAACTACATTATTTCCAGTTTTTTGATTAGGAAGTTCTTCCTCAAGAAAGTGTCCCTTCCGTTTGATGGAAATCACATTTGCATCAGGTTGGTAGAAATAATATACGCTTCTTTTATAGTATCCGACGAAAACAACATTTTCGCTGTGAGGATCGAGCTTATCATCAGAATCACTTGTGATGTATGCATTACATCCCCATACTCTAAGGTATTCCAAATCGGGTTTACGCCCATGCCACATCTCATATGGCGTTTTTGTGTACCTTTTAGTCGGAGCTAAATTGACAATGCGGGCAACGATCATAAGAGCATGATCCAAAAGGAGTGAGGCAAGTTAGTTCTACACATCATCGATTGAACCATATCAAGTAGAGTTCGATTTCTCCATTCACTCACGCCATTAAGTTGGGGTGTGCCAGGTGGAGAGGGTTGTTAAACAATTCCACACGCTTTCAGATGATTGAGAAACTCAAAGCTGAGGTATTCACCACCTCGATCTGATCGAAGTACTTTTATCTTTCTATCAAGCTGGTTTTAGTCATGGTTGTGATAGGGCCATATACATCATGTTAATGAGCTCTAGAAAACCATTGATCCATTCACCAACATCGATGAAGGGGTGCTTTGTGAGTTTGCTAGCTAGGCAAGATTCGCAATCATCAAAGGAGTCCTGTCTAGTAGATTCAAGAATCCCCTTGGACTGGAGCCATTTTATGCGTGCCTTACTTATGTGGCCAAGTCTGCAATGCCATAAATATGTTTCATTTATGCCAGCTTTGTTACGCTTAGAAATATGATATATGTTACTACGTGTTTGAACATCAATCTCATAAATACCATTTCGAGGTTTAGCCTAAAAAATAAAAGACATCATTCAAGTAGGCTAAAATAGAAAAAACATTTAAAACGTACTTGAATCCTTGTTCAAACAGTGAAGAAACTGAAAAAAATGTTCCAGTTGCCAGAACTGGAACTCTCATTACCAACTATGAGTTCTTTGTGGCCTTGTTTCAGTTTCTTCCACTTTTCAGGCTCTTGCATGACACTAACGATGTGGAGACCACATCCGGTATGAAATACCCATGTGTTGCTAGAAACAGTGAAAAGTTCGATAACATAAATGAGAATAGAAGAAGTTCCAATGTTATTGGCCTTGTTCATCCTCATCTTGGCTAGATATTGTTGGCAGTTTCCCTTCCAGTGCCCATTTGGTTGCATTCAAAGCACTAACGCTCCTAGGAGGGGTGGTTTTGCAACATGCTTGTTGTTGGTGGCATTTCTGGCAGCAACAACAACTTTTCTCTTTCCTTTGCTCTTTTGTTTCCTTTTCTTGTTATTGGGCTTCTTAACACCACCAGACTTGCCCATTAGAACTTGGTTGGTTTTGTGGAATAACCAAGTTTGTTCGTTTGGTCAATGTATCCTTCCGTGTTTAGCACATGAGTACTGATACATGATCCTTCCAGCATTTTACAGCTTATAAGTTGTTTCTGGTGTCATATTGCTCCTCTCGGGCTTGTTTTCTGGAACATGCCTTTCAGTTGCTGGATCATGTCATAAGCATCCTTATCTTCCATGTTCTTCTGAAGTTCAGGAGACATGGTGGCTTTCATAAGGTAGGCTACCTCAATGGCATCCTCGTTATGTTTTTCTAGTGCCTTGCGAGTAATAGAAGAATTACTTTCATGCTCGGTAGGGACTGGGCCATCTAAGGTATACAGCTTTTCCTCCATCTTGAGAACTATTCTCAGACTACGGTGTCATTCGAGAAGGTTGGTGTTATTCAGAATTTTTATTTCTTTTCCTTTTCAAGTATAGACTTGAAATGAAGGAGTTTGTTTTTCATTAGACATCTGTTATATAAGCAAGGTGATTTTAATTAGTATTTTCGATGTATATCTCCTTATTTCGTGAGGTGAGACGATAAGGAATGAGAATCTGGTTAGAAGCTCTTTCAAAGGCGGCTGGGGCACGCAACATTAGCAAGAAGTTCAAGCGGACTGACAACGACTGTCAATTGTGAGAAAAGACCAACTCCTGAGGTTTATGAGGTTGCGAGGATAACATGTTGTCCTTGCATTGATACGTTTGGCCTCATCTGTGCCACTTTTGTTCTCGAGACAGCCGGGGCACGTAAACACGAGAAGAAAAGTAATAGTCGTCCTAAACGGTCACATGTGGAAGGGTCGGATGTGTCGACGAAGCCCTTGCACCTTGGAAGGATAAACAAGACACCAAGTGTCGTGTTGTGGCTCCAACACTGATGGTTCGCATTATGCCCTAAGTGTTACTAGTAGTAGGATGGCATAGACTGTTGATTTTAATTTTTACCAAATAGGGTCGTTATAGTCGGTTTTAATTTAGATATTAAATTTGCGACATAACCAAAAAGCCCTTTCACCTCTCGGGACAATTAATTTTAAATAACCTATAAAACTAAGTTTGTCGCGACTTGGAATAACCAATTTTAAGTTAATAGAAAAATATCAAGTTAATAGTTTTGGAAAATAAAAACTAGTTTAATTTGTAAAACTTAATTGGTTATTATTTGTTTCAAAAACAACCTTTGTTTTATAACAAAAACTTTAACAAGTTATAAAAACAATTTAGAACTTGTTTTAATGTGATTGTTTTTAATATTTTAAAACTCCTTTCAAAATCATGTTGGTATTTAGGTTGGTTACGTTATAACAATTTATAAGATAAAAGCAACCACAATAGCAAGATAAATATGTACATCCATATGGCCAAAATTGTTCGATCTTGCTAGAGCCTAATAGCAAGATCAAACGGGTCACGGGGTCACAACACACAAACAACCACAAGGATGGACTTGAGTGCATCTTGTTGTCTTGAGCAACTCCCACTAACTCCAAGACTCCTCTTGGCATTCGGTTTTGATTCGGGTCTTCGTATCAACAATATTTAACAAGTAAATGCAACAAAGACAAAAAAACCTATCTATTACAACTTTGAACCACAAGACGGGCCAAAACCATAAACTAATATATTACAACTTTTAACCATCTCGGTGGCCAAAAATAATAATTACAAAACCGAATAAAATATACAACTACACAAAAAAGGGTCTGGCCGGATTTACACATCGCACGACAATTACAAAATAAACCGGGCAATGTTTTGGTCAACCAAAACAAATAAAATATTGACCAAAATAAAAGTGCCCATAAAAATACTTAGATCAAAAACTTTAAATAAATAAAGTTTGTGTTCTAGTTCCGGTTAAAGGGACCGGTATCGACTCGTATGTTGTAACCGAGGCTCTGTACCACTTTTGGGTTTCCATGGTGATCGGTTAAAATTTTATTTATAAAAAACCCGGTTTAATAAATAAGAGTTAATTAATTAAGCGAGTTAATTAATAAAACGCAGCGGAAATATAAACTAATGATCAACGGAAACGAAACCCGACAGGATCCGGTTACATGCAAATACGAGCACAGTGAAATATATTTAACTACCGATGAGAAAGATATACCTCGGTTAATGACAAACCGGTCGAGACACCGAGGTTCAACGAACAAGTGCTAGTAAACGAACCAACGAAACGCGACGAGGGAGGTGGCGCCAAGCGGCGGCCAACCGCGGTAAACAGCGGCGGCAGCCGTGGCAATCAGCGGTGGCCGGGCAGAGGCGGGACGGCGGAGGCGGGGGGCGGCGAAGTTGGACCGCGGCAGTGGCCGGTTGTGTATGTATTGTTGTTGAGATCATTTTTTTCATCCAACTCTCTTTCAAAATTGCAAGAGTCAACGCATTAAAAAGATATGGACCCTTTATGCATGCTTGCCAAGTGGCACACATGCATAATGTGACACTTGTGCTCCGTAAACACACATGATGTAGGACACTATCTTTTATCAAAGAAACAATGTGTTTTGGTCTCAAAATTTTGTTTATTTTGGTTTTACAATTTCACATTTTGATTCTAGTTCGTTTTCAAGCTTTAAATCGCTTTCTGGAAAGTTATACGCGAACTGATGCGTAAACGTAATCAGTTTAATGCGGAAAACACTCCGAAACAGTGACATAGGCTTAACATACCTTAAATAACTTTTATATAACTTAGAAATAGGTTTTGCAAGCTTTGGTGTGTCAAAAACAAGTTTATTCACACTCAGGGACTATTTGCGTCAAACTGCGAAAGTCTGCTGATTCACATAGTATCGAACATTCCAGAACTTGATCATAAGTTAAACATGCCCTAAATATCCTTTACATAGCTTAGAAATAAGCTTTGAGGTGTTTGGTGCGCAAAAATAAACTTATTTGATCAATAGGGACTAAAAGCGTCAAAAAGTGCATAAGTTTGCATTTTCGCGCATATCTTACGTTCTGAATATATCCGGAAATCCAAAAATTTATGTAACCATTAAAATACTTTATTTTAGTGATTGGCGTGATAAATTTCCATTCGTCGTGTAATTTGGATCGTTTTTCGCGTCCGTTCGTGTTTCGTCGTAATTAACCGAACAACGCAACCGTACGGCCAAACGAACCGACATCCAAGGTATTTTTGAGCATGTTTCATGTCCCCTATACTTTAACTTCATTTTAGAGCCTGGAAATGGGGTTAACGGGGCTTAAACATGTAAAAAATGCATCAAAATCCAAGTTTTACATGTGCAGGGACCATTTCTGACATTTCTGGAAAGTCAGGCCACGTGGGCCGCGTAAGCTAAGCCCTCTGCTTACGCGGGGCGTGATAGAAGCACAGATCAGAAACCAGTTTTTCTGATTCAGCAGTTGGTTTCAGGTTTTTGCACTTGGTTTCTTGCATTCTATGGGCTATATTTTGATGGTTTTGAGTACCCCTTGTATTACAAAACCTTGTGCCCACTTATACGGTCCAGATTGATGCTCGTTTAATGAGGAACGATCTTAACTGTCTTGGAAATCCTATATAAACCCATCTCCATTTCACTTGTTCCTCACAATTGATCTGAATTTCTCTAAGTTGAGGTTCCAAAACCTCATACCTGAGAACATTTAGATCAATATCTTCATCGCTTGGACCCGTTGTAAGTTTCTTTCGTGCTTTTATTGCGTTTTTAAGCACGGAAGTCAAACAGTGTTTGACTTTCTGCTTTGACCAGTCAATGGTCAACACCAAGTTCGTTTGAACTTCGCAACGTGAGCGTAATCACGATGGTCATAGTCCCTTGTGATTATACCTACTGATTACCACGTTAATTAGGTGTAGTGACGAGTCATAGTTTTGGTCAAAATACGCGTCTATGCGTATTATGCAACCAAACCATTCTTGGGTATCAAAACCGTTTGTTTTGATATCAAACTTGTTTTCTAACTTCGTTAAACATGTTCTAACATGTTGTTGGTACATTTATGTCTATCGCCTCCGTCAATCTAAAATCGTAGCTGAATCTGAAGAAATATAGGCTTATAGTGTTATATTTTAATAGAAAAGGCAAGGTGGCATTTCTGTAAATAAGGAAACCTTCCTTATATCCTTGGCCTATAAATAGGGAGCTATAGTGTTAGATTCAAGACTTTTTGCTCATTTGGAGATTTAGAGAGCTAAGCTTAGAGAGAGAAAGTCCTCATACGTGATTCTCGGTGCATTGTACTCGTCATATTATTCTATAGAATCACGTTATTAGTACGTTCTCGTGTGTTCGGTCACGTTCGTGTACGGATTCCGCATGTCACACGTTCGTTTCACAATCGTTCGGTGTCAAAACCGATCCAACAAGTGGTATCAGAGCAGGAGCTCGATTGCACTGATCAAACACATAGATTCGTACAGGATTTCATCGATTTCAGATCCGAATTTCATCATTTCTTCATCTTCTACACTTCTTTCACGTTTTTGTCTGAATTTTTCAAAATTGAACGGGTTTTTACGGTCAAAATTACATGATTTTTTGATATGTTGTGCGAAAACACTTGATCTATTACCCTACCAAGTTTCAGATCCTAATTCCTAGCCGTTTAGGAGAAATCTGAGTTTTTAGGTCCGATTTCGCGTCAACAGCCTAATTTCGCTTGAAAACACATAATTTCGTTTGAAAAACCTTAATTCCGTTTGAAAAAACATAATTCCGTTTGAAAAAACATAATTCCGTTTGAAAAAATCTTAATTCCGCTTGAAAACACATTATTTCGTTTGAAAAATCTTAATTCCGTTTGAAAACACATAATTCAATTTGAAAAAATCTTAATCCCGTTTGAAAGACTTGATTCCGTGTGAAAATGCTTATTCCGTTTGAAGATTTCGCTTGAACGGATTGTAATTCCGTTTGAATGTGAAGTGTCTAATTCCGCTTGAAAGCGTCTGTCTTCATTAATTGTTTCAAGTCTACACATCACGTGAATCTAAAAGTCTCGGTCCAATCAAAGTTCATGCACACTTAAAATGGTCGGCCTCAAAAACTGATGACCCATGAGAACCCCTGCCAATTCATGTGATATTGTGTGTTGGTCGAATCAATTTGTTAGTGAAACAAGAGATCACATGGCCATAATTGCATAAAATGATTTGAAGGTCAATTGTGTCAGCCACTGTTTACATCGGCCCAATCACCATAAGTTGTTAACAGAGTCTTTCAAAACAAGCGGCCCAATAAAAATTAAGAAATCAAAAGAAATTGTCGGCTAATTGCATTTAATAATATCAGTTTGCATGTGATAAAGGTGATCGACCCAATAGTTTTTTAAAAGGTTTATGTCCACTAATTCAGCGGCCAAATAGGATTAAAGAGGTAATTGGTTTTTGTCGGATCTTGACTGGAGGTTGCACGTGATTGATTATCGGTCCAACTAATTGTAGTTGTAATCGGCCCATGTGAGATTTGGAGGTGATTTACAAGGCGCAAATACCAAGAAGTTGAAATTTTGTGGACTCTGAGCTAAAAAAAACAATTTTTAAACCAAGTCATTTAACAAAGAAATTGTGGTTAAAATGTTTGACGAAAAGGTAAACGATAAACTTGGAAGAATAAATAATTTGTTTGATATGTATTGGGAGTATAGGAAAGAAGATGAGAAAAAGGATGCTTGGGTTAAAAGATCTGAATATTTTTTGTGTAAAAAATATGAAAAGTTTAATGATTTAGAAAAGAGGTATAATGAATTACTTGACAATTTAAAAAGGTATGGGATTAAGATGTCGGATGCTGAAAAGATATCAAAATTTGCAGATGCCTTACCTTTGGAATGGGATGAATTTTTGAGTAAACTGAAGAAGGATTCTAGGTTCTCAAAATTTAGTCCAGATGATTTAATAAGAGAGCTTAGAACACATAATTGTGAAACTGAAAAGAAAAAGAAAGATTTGATAAATGAATTAGAAAAGAACTTAGAATAAATAAGTTTGGATGTGTTTTTTGAAATAATCATAAGAATTAGAAAAGGTCTTAGCACAAGAAGTATGATGAAATATGATTTCAAAAGAGGTTGTTTTTTGGATGAAGATTTGAATCCTGCTGATATTGTTAAAATTTTTCTTGCAGGAACATACAAGAAGGAGACAGAGGGAATGTCAAAGAATGAAGAATCCAAGAAGGATGAAACTTCAGAATGTGAAGTTGTGTGCTCAAAATGTGATAAATCTGAAGCTGACAATGTCAAACTCTTGAAAGATGTGGAGAGTTTGACATTGGAAAACAAAAATTTAAAAGAAAAAGAAAAAGAATTTCAAAATAAAATAACAGTTTTTGAAAATGAAAAATTGAAAATTGAAAAAGATTTTGAAAAGATTAAAATTGAAAATAAAGATGTTTCTTGGATGAAATTAGAAAATAAAGTTTTAAAAGAAAAAGAAACAGATTTTCAAAATCAAATAAAAGTTTTAGAAAATGAAAAATCTGTCTTTGTAGAAAATAAAATTGCAAATGAAAAGGCAATAAACTCTCATCTTGAGAAAATCTCTCAGCTTGAAAAAGAAGCTGAGAGTGCAAGAAATAAAATTGATGAGCTTGAAAAGAAATTGAAAGGTTTTGTGACTTCGTCAGAATTTCCGAATCATCTTTGTCCAGAACCGATCAATGCAGTTCCAATAAGTGACAATGTCACAAATTTTGACAAAGTCAAAATTGAAGATTGTGATGATAAAACTGATGATGAAAATGAGAAAAATGAGAAAAGAAAATTATTTTTGGAATTAAAAGAAAAATTTAAAAACACTGTTTTACAATCTACTGAAATAGGTGAATGCTCAAAGCAAAAACCTGTTAAAAAGATTGTAGAACAAAAACAAAGTGTTAAAAATTCAGAAAATGTTCAAAACAAAAATAAAAGCTCATCAGTTCGATCATCCAATCATGATAAAAAAACCACAAAAATTGAAAAATCAAAACTCACAAAGAGTTAGTAATAAGTGGTGAAGGTTTGACCACAGTTCTCAAATGCCAAATCAAGGATACAAGAAAGGACATGATTACCACAAGGCAATTCAATGTTATGATCTAAGTGTGTGGTATGAAAATGGTGTATGGTATGAAAACAGAGTGTGTTACAACTGCGGTTCTCAAGGACACATTGCTGTTAACTGCCAGAATCAGAGTTTTGAGACAAGAAGATGCTATGACTGTGGAATCAAAGGTCATATTGCCAGAGATTGCCCAATGAGATCAAAGAGAAGATCGAGGGCTGAATCTCATAGACAAATGTATGAATCAGTCAAAGTCGAAGAAAAGCCCAAAGAAAAGAAACAAAAAAAAAACAGAAAGTGAAACTATCAAAAGGGCAGAAAGACAGACTGAGAAAGAAAAGGAAGAAAGTAAGAGAGTACCTAGAAAAGATTTGTCCTCATGTACAACTGATAATCCGAGAAAAAGTTCTGATGAATAGATTTGCTCCACTAACAAGGATCAGTCAAGCAAAACGAACTCATCAGATACAAATCTGAGGACAAAAGGGTTGATAAAGAAAGAAAAATTAACTAATCAAACCGTTGAAAAGTCAAAGAAAGTTAAATTTTCAGACAAAGCCTTTATCAAAGTTTTCAAATATAACAAAGATTGTGAAAGATCATGCACGTCACAGGTTGACAAATTTGGAAAGGTTAAACATTGTAAGGATTGGGTTCCAATAGAGAATGGTGATGAATTTGTTTCTGAGAAAACAAAAGAGCCATCTTCTGGCAAGGAATTTGTTTCTCCGGAAGCAAAAGAGCCACGTTCTGGTAATGACTCTGATGTGTCAAAGTCAGAGGAGCCACAATCAGGCAATGAAACTGACTCGACAAAGTCAGAGGAGCCAAGTTTTGAGGTAAAAACTGTCAAACCCAAGGCTGGTCAGGCTTGGGTGAATCTGTTTAAATGAAAAACCTGACTTGCCGGAGCTTCCAGGTTGGTAAGAGTGGAGCAGGAATCGGCATCTTTCTTGAGAAATTCACCTAGGTGATATTTCGAATTACAGAAGGTTAATCAAGGACATTAAGTTGTACTTGATTTATCTTTTCTACAAGTGTTTGTTGTCGATGAGAGTTTAAAATTGTTAAATGTTTCAAATGGTTGAAGAAAACAAGGTGATGAAACCCCGAATTTGTGAAATGACACACAAAGCTTATTTTCCAGAAAAACCATTTTGATTAAAACAAACTTAAGTGTTTTGAAATCATAATGGGAAAATAGTTTGTTGTGAGGGGGAGTTCTGATTGTTTAAGCCAAGTGGATGGAGAATTGAAGTAATTCTCATCATGTTGTCACTTTCCTTGTACAGTTTGTTTTCAAATTTTCCCAGGAAATCAAAATTGAAACATATTTTGATTTTAGGGGGAGAAAAAATTTAAAAAAATTAGAAAATTTGAAAATGCCAAAAACATTGAAAAAGCAAAAATGAGTTTTGTTGTGAATAAGAAGAAATGATAGTAAATCAGTGGACTATCACAACATGCTAAAGAAATGAAATGTCAAATGTGATAAATGGTTTCACTAAGGATGTGACGATAGGCTCAGCTAGACTAGTAGATTTGCAATAACGATACAAACTTAAACGAAAAAGCCTAGTTCTAGTGGGAAACATGGTTGAAAGCATAGTACTTAGTTTTGTCCTTCTTGATTGTGTACCTACTCAGTAATCGCTGAATGCTAAAAGAGCATAAAAACCGGTTAAGTCTGTGAATTTTCACAACTTGCTGAAAAAATCACTATGATTGTGTATTTCATTTTGCAAAGATTTAAACTTGTTTTATTTCTTTATTTTGTTTAAGCATTGGAAATCCTCTGCGTATACGTGAGTATCGACCTGGATGTTATTGCCTAAACGTTCTGCTTTATTTTCTTTGGTGTTTCGTTTAAGCTTTGGATCACCTCTGCGTATACGGGAGTATCGACCTGGTGGTTAAAGCCTAAACAACTTCAACTTGTTTTATTTTCTTATTTTGTTTAAACATTGGACTTTCTCTGCGTATACGGAAGTATCGACCTGATTGTTAATGTTTAAACATTCTGAGTTGTTTTCGCACAAATCACAGTTGATGAAAGTTTAAAGGTATTACTTGAGTCAGTGTATTGCATGATGAGGGGATATGCAGAGATCGTGGGGTCCATAAGAATTTAGTGCAAAATTAATATACCTTAACGTATCGATAAGCATTTCGAAAGTTTTTAGATTGAGTTTAATAGGACAACCATATCGTCAATCTATGTGAATCGTTTTGAACTTAAAATGTTTAAAGCTTAATGGTGCTAGTGATTTGTCTCATGAACTGATATGATCCTCTTACACAAACTCACAAAAATATTGACTGTATATATTTCTTTACTGCATTTCTCTAAAAACAAAAACCCAAAAAGATTGTGTTTTAGTATAGATATTTGAAAATTCAAAAAGATTTTCGACAACTGATGTTGAAGAGCTGATATTCAAAATTCTGAGTGCTAAACATGATGAACAACTATGGGTTGAAAGAGTTTGTTTTTGAAATGAAAAGTGTTATAAATAAATCTCTCCAAAAGAAAGTTTGATCTTGATAAAAATTGTTAATAATTGAACGATATTTTCAAGTGGTTTCTTAAATTTGTCAAATTTGTAAATTTGTGAAATTTATGTTGAGGTAGAGGATGTGCAGGTTAACCAGGTTTCAAATCCTGAGCAGATGCAGAATAGAGCCAGGAATTGATCCTGAACTTGTGAACCTGTTAAAGCCAGACTACGATCCCGACAGCTGAGTCTAAGGGGGAGTCTGAAGACAAGCTCAACGCAAGGGGGAGCGTGTATTCAAGGATCCAGGTAACTATCCTGGAGGAGATTGTATACGGAAAACCAGGTGTCGATCCCAAAAGCACAGAAGCTTAACGAAAGGGGGAGCCTGAAGAAAAGGAGTCTGATCGAAAGGAAGAGCAATGGAAGCCTGAAGACAGATCCACGAGGATTCTGTTCGAGAAAGATAAAGATAAGTCGCTACGAGTTTGACTACGGATTGACTGCGGCAATATCCAAGGGGGAGTCTGTTGGTACATTTATGTCTATCGCCTCCGTCAATCTAAAACCGTAGCTGAATCTGAAGAAATCTAGGCTTATAGTGTTATATTTTAATAGAAAAGGCAAGGTGGCATTTCTGTAAATAAGGAAACCTTCCTTATATCCTTGGCCTATAAATAGGGAGCTATAGTGTTAGATTCAAGACTTTTTGCTCATTTGGAGATTTAGAGAGCTAAGCTTAGAGAGAGAAAGTCTAGAGAGGGAAAGTCCTCATACGTGATTCTCGGTGCATTGTACTCGTCATATTATTCTATAGAATCACGTTATTAGTACGTTCTCGTGTGTTCGGTCACTTTCGTGTACGGATTCCGCACGTCACACGTTCGTTTCACAATCGTTCGGTGTCAAAACTAATCCTACACATGTTTAACTCGTCACTTTTAGGTTAGTGCTTATATAGGGTCGTAAGATAAGCGGTCTAAACAACCGCTTAGACTTTCGAGCCCGACCCGTTTGGTCGATCAATAGGATCCGACCAAACATATAATGTGACCATAGTTGTATATGGAGTAACCTTCCGAGGTTATACCTTATGGTCACTTCGTTTAGTTAGTTGTATGATAAGTAGTTTATATGCCTTAGGAAAATGACCAAAATGCCCTTTTACGTATAATTTCATTTTAGTCATATGTAACACATGTTTTGACATCTAAACTGATTATATAACATAATTAGATATGTTAAGGCATATAATACTTGTCATAGGACTAGTTAGGCGTCTCAAACGTGCTTTCGCGCGAACGACGCGATAAAGTGGCGTAAGCTACCTTAATGGGTCGTAATGGGTCGTAAGCACTTAGAATAGGTTCCGATTTGGAATGTAGGCTTTGTTAAACCATATCACATGAGTTCCAATACTCGTTTGGTTTACAAGAGCTCATTCTACCCGACCTTCCGATTAAGGTGTCGATTCGCTAACATAGTATTCGTTACCCTAGGAACCGCTTCAACACTTGAACTCTTGGTCTTTTGAGCTTTGTTTTACCCTTTGAACCGGAACTATACGCAATCCCAGGCGAGTACATAGTTCCCCTCTTTTACCGTTTTCAAATGTTTTGGGGTGATTCATATGTGTAATCGGTTTGTTTTCATAATGTATGGCATATATGTGTTCACTAAGTGCTTTTATGTGTTTTATTCCGATTATGCAAACACAATGTTTTATCCTTAAGTGATCTGCCTATCTTCATAGTTAGATTCATGCAGGATAATTGAAGTACAGTCTTAGATCTTCCTATCTTCATAGTAAGATTTTTAAGAAGTACTTTACAACTCGATGGTTGGTTTTTGTGTAGTTTGTTGGTGATTTGGATAACGAAGCTAGATAATACAATAAGCACATGGTGGATACGCCACTGGTACTTCCTATATATAAGTGTGCTTATTGTATTACCTTTCGTGGCATTATCCCGAATCACCATTAGGATTTAGGATTGTTTTGATTCAATAATTCAATATGACAGAACCCATAATTCTTATAGCATCTATCTATCTTTATAGGTTGATTCTTGTAGGATGTTTAGAGTACTAATATTGAAGCCCTTGTTTGGAATTCATTATGTACTTTAATGCATATTTGACTAGACAATGTGACAAGAACCCAGGATCCCTGTAGTATCTATCTATCTATCTTCATAGTTAGACTTATATGGGATGTTTAGAGTACTAATATTGGAGTCCATATTTGGATTCATTGTGTACTTTAATGCATGTTAGACTAGACAATGTGACAAGAACCTGATCCCTGTAGTATCTATCTATCTTCATAGTTAGACGTATATGGGATGTTTAGAGTACTAATATTGGCATCTCTGTTTGGATTCATTATGTACTTTAATGCATGGTTACGAGGTGGAACAAGTTGACGATTATGTGTTTATGTGGTAGTTGTGATTTAAATAACGAAACGAGTGTAATAAAATAAGAACATGGTGGATACGCCGCTGGTACTTCCTATATATAAGTGTTCTTATTTTATTATTCTTGTAGCGTTATCTGGATCACTTTAGGATTTTGTGTATGATTGTTTCAATGTTCAATTATCCAAATCTTTGTAGAATCTTCCATATCTCTATGTGTTGGATTCATAGAAAGATATCTGAAGTATTATCATGTCTCATTGATTTGATTTATATAATACTTTAAGAAGTTTTTGTTTTATTTCAAACAGTTATTATTAATCCTTGATTGGATTCCTAATAACACATTAACAACTAATGGTTTAATCGAGATTTCAATATAAGGCATCAAATGACCTAGTAATAATCATATTGCCATATACAAACCTATTTTGTCACAAGTTTTCACAATTAAGATTTTGTAATGCAATACTAAACTTTTGCCATTATTTGGCTTCAAGATTTATTTTGAATAGTTCTTGTAGCTGTTAAAGTATTGCAATACCAAATGTTTTGTCATTTACTAGGCTAATAAAACCTATGTATTCGCCGGCATTTTTTTTATGCTGACTGTTTTTTGCATATGTTTCAGGTTTTCGACTGTTCAAGCATGCAACGCATAGGACTGCATTCGGGCCTTAGACTTCTAAAACAAAAGAACAATTTCATGTATTCTTTGTTTGTAAAACGATGTTAATGATATTGAAACAATTTAGTACCAGTAGTTGTGAGCAATTTGTAACGTGATTCCCCGATATTTCCGCCGCGTGTTGTTGTATTACACGATTGGGGTGTTAGTAACATAATGCATGTGTTGCAATTGGCCAAAAGGTAGGTGCATGACAAGTGGCTGTAGGTGGACGCATGTACGACATGTGGCGCAGCAAAGGTGCATGTGCGACAAGTGGCATAGGGTGAGTATTCTCGTGTCAACCGGTCCATGTACTCGTCTCTCAGATAATACCCGCTTATGATCATAAATATAATTATGATCTGTCTCGTATGTTGTTCGTAATTACCAGTTAAACAGGTTAAGTGGATTTTAGTTCGTTGCCCAAGGTGTAACTCTTACGGGTCAAGACTCGGTCGATAGCGCTGACTTATCGAACCAGACATAATATCCAACAACGTTATCAACCAATCGGTACAGTTTCCAATTAACTTTTGTGCTATTTCAGTAAAAATATTCCTTTAAAAAAGGTACTCATTTATGTTCAATTTGATGTTTTATTATCTGGGTGTTGACTGTTTATGAGTGAGGGTTTGAGTTTTTTGCTATGTGGCTTTGTTGGTTTCTTATTGATTTACACGAAGTTTTTTTTGGCAAATTGGATTTAAATAATCCCAACTCACTGTTATTGGCCAATAATAATCCCAACTCATTTAATCACCAATAATAATCCGAACTATTCACTTTTGTTTGTAAAATACTCCCAGTTAAAAAAACACTAACTACGTTAAAAAATTGCTGACGTGGCAGGTGACGTGGCATGTTACCCGTTGCCAAACAGCCCATGAGATAGTAAACATAAGAGTTATAAGTACATGACTGATAATAAAAAAAGAAATTGTTTGTTTGTATTTTCGGAAATGTTGATACAAAACTACAATCGAGCCGGGGGTCTCACTGGAAGCAGCCTCTCTATTTCTATTCCCACGGGTAGAGGTAAGGCCGTCTACATCTACCCTCCTCAGACCCTACCTTAGCTTTGCTATTAGTGGGATTTACTGAGTATGATGATGATGATGATGATAAAAATAAAAAAGTTATTTGTTTTTGTACTATTCATTTTTCAAAGTGAGACCTACTTCACCTGCTTCTCCATCTCCTTTTTTGTTATTTGAAACTAAAACTGTATCTCCGCTGCGCCTCATCGATAAAAAAAAATGAAAATTAAAAAAAATTGTTTTATTTTAGACTTTACAGCATTGGCCTTGCTTTAACTTAATGCAAAAAATAATTTAGACACTATCTAGTTAATATCCCGATATATCACCGAAGTGATATATCGGCTATCGGTCTCCTGCTGAGATATCGGTGCAAAATATCAGTAATATCGCCGATATTTGACGGATATATCCCCGATTTTCCCGATATTAGTACCTTTCTTCTTAATTCTACCATTCGTCTTTCTTTATATTGATACTATTATTGTTTTAAGTCTTAATTGTTAATTGTTCATTGTTACTGTTAATGTTAGTTTTTTAAGTCTTAATTAGTTGCTACAATTGTTAGTGTTTTGCAAGTGGCAAAAGGTTAATTTGTTAATAGTAGGAGAGTATACTGAGTTGTTAGTGTTAAATTGCTATATATAAATTTAGCATGATACTAAAATTATCGATATCCCGATGACCGATATTTTACGGTATTAACTACTTAGTTTAGACATTAGTCTCTCCATTGAATATTCATTTGTTTTTGCCATTTCAGAGTATTCTCGAGTACAAACCAAGGCTCAAAAAAAAAAAAAAAAAAAACATAATCCCGTAGATGGCTCGAATTAAGCAATCATGCGATTTATAAGTCCATACCGTGGTCTGGTGTACCGTACAATTGTATTCCACAAGCGCAAGGATTAATGGAGATCTTGGATCGGGATTGGATGGATTTTTACATTTGGACGCCTAAAGGGACTATTATAATTAGGATAGATCGGGATGTAGAGTATTGGAAGGTGTTAGAGATACCGTTATCGGATTTTTGGTGGGATCATGTGCAGCCTGCGAGGGAGACTTATTGTAAATACGAGGTTAGAGATACATTAACTGAGTTAAAAAGCTTATGCCCAGAGCCTAAGCATGAGCTATGTAGCCATATTGTTAAAGAAAGCAGACGTGTTGCTGGTAATTCAAGATTGTTGGTGCGTGAAATCTTTGGAAGATTGATATATTGCTACATGTAACTAAAACTTAGAAGCAAATATGAAAATATACTACTGAATATGAATATTTGATTGAGTAAAGTAAGGCTTCATAGGACTCTTTTGCTTGTGGACTTGTGGTTAAGTTTGTTGTAATTTATATTTAAAATGTAACATATATATAGAGGAAGGATCTTGGTATAAGTTTAATACTTATTATAGTTGTAAACATTTTTTTTTTTGTACCCTTGTTTATGTAGCTTATTTTGTTACATATATTTTGTGATCCTTGTCGTTCAATCATTTTAATGTCAGCTGCATCTACCATGTGTATTTTTCTTTAATGGCTTGCAATATGTTTATTTAATTTTAATTTATATTAAATTGTTAATATATTTACCCGTGTGTACTTTGCAACAGGTAGTATAAAACCAACCATTATTGGGTCATATATGTAACTTGTTTTACCGGATTGAAAAAAAAAACAAAGTATAATTAAATAATGGGTTAAAATTGACAGTTCACCCTTAACCTACCTGTTTCGACCGGTTTGGACATCGAATTTTGATCAAGGGATTGTTGGTGGGCATGATACAGGTCAAACCGATTGTGAAAGTTTTAACTGGGATATTTGCCACAATTAGTTTTGACTAATCAAGACCCTGCAGCAATGAAGCAAGAAATAGATGCCACCATCTCAACCGCAAGACACACAGGTTATGTATAGAAAGTTGTGTGCCAAGGTGTGGCTTCCTTCCTGACATGATTTAATCTTTAATTTGTATTTTGTTCGTTTCTCTGACCGGAGTTGTTCACTGTCCGGTTATGCCGTTTTTGGTGAAAATTATGGATCAAATACATTTTTGAAAAAGGGCAAACCAAACCGGCCACTGAGTGAATTGTTTGTTTCTACTCGAACGAATACTATTTTATTAGATGCATCAGGAATGATACCTGCGTCCAGTATGACAAATCAGCCAAGTAGTCAGTCAATATATAATACTTTTCTTATTTTTGGATATCTTTTATAGAAATGATGTAAGATGAAAATGTATTTTGTTTTAAGCGGTTTGGATTGTAAGCATTCGGATTTTTCTTTTTGTCTGTCTATAATGGTCATCTTGAGGAGTCTTTTGTTATTTATTTCAAATGTTGTTGATACCGATACAAACATGATTGTAGATTTATTTAATTTATCTGTACATGACATGTTTATGACAAAACTGAGTGATGCTACTTTTTGATCCATTGATTAATATATAAAAGATTTTGTGTTTCCAGTTTGATGCAATTTTGCTTTCCAGTTTTTTTTTACCAAAGTATTATATACAGATCACATAATTTCACGTTTCGTACGTAACTTGCATAGATTACATTACTTGTTTTATTGTTCACTCATCCTTCACGCTTTGGGTCATCTAAAAGTTCCATTATTTGATCCAATTTGCCTCATTAAACTTACTGAATCATATAAATTTAATATTATCTCATGGTCGATTTTGTGGGTGAAGGATTTAACTGGTTTGGTAATTATCAATTTGGTTGTTTCTTGAACATGCACGTAAAATGGTCGATTTTTTTAAATAAATGACGATTTAAAAAAAAAAAAAAAAAATACCAGACATCTGTTTTAAGACCAAAAGAATGACTGCTAAGTGAATAGTAGGATCGATAAGCATAAATTCTAAAAGGTGAAATTTTTACATACTACATAAAAGATGTGTGCAATTTACTCTTTTTAAAACTATCCGCTTATTTATGTTTTTGTTTGTTTTCTTGACGAATTTCAATCTTAAAACAACTAGGTTGATTTCGAAAAATGGACTTTTGTAGAGTGTTTATTTGGGGAAAAATCAACAAACATATACAACTGGCTTCCCAATACAATCTACAATTCAAACACCAATGCTGCACACACGATATTTACAACGTCAAATTCAAAAAAGAAACTAAACAGTCTTCATCATCTTTCTTTTTAAATTGGATTTACAGATTCATCATTAGACTGTTTCGAGTACCCAGAAGGGGTCTGAAGTTCATCATCTTCTGCAACTTTATCTTCATCTTTTACAAATTTTATGACCAAAAGCGCCAATAAAGGATAACTTATGGTGGTTAGCGCCCAATTCACAAGCAACTGATTCATGTATGGCACTTTATGTGTGTCAATTTGCCATGCTACTGCCTTTCCCGCACTCTGTACTCCCTTGTAGAATCCAACATATCTTAAACACCCAAAAAAAGAAAAAAATCGTCATTTTTTGGGTATTAATTTGTAAGGCTTTGGCCAAAGAAACACCCCTAGCAAATTATCCAGACACCACTGACGTGTCATACCGTATAATGTCATATGGTTCCTAAGACAGGCGGCGAACAATGTATTGAATTGACTGATGTGATCACTGACAAAGTCATATGGTTTGTATGACCAATCATACGACCCATATGACATCATACATGATATGACAGGCGACAACAACCATGATGTTCTACTACACTTGTAGGGGTGGTGTCTGACCCTTGATAAATTCAACACAAAATCAGTACCTGCTCAGAATAACAGAATCATCAGCCAAAGCACCAATAACCCAATAAACCATACTCTGAAACATTGCATCCAACAACCCATAACTAAAATAAAGCACAAACGGCCCTGCATAAGCACTCCCAGAGTCCTTAAAATCAAGAAGCTTAATACTCTTGTTCACTATAACATCATCATAATCATAACCCCTCTGCTTTAAAAGCCCCCCCATCCAAATCCCCATCCCAAGAACCGCGACAACCGAAATCCCAGCCAACCCCCTCGTCTTCCTCCTCTGAAAACTAAAATCCATAACATGCCCGATCAAAACCGACCCAAACATCTGAGCCCCCCAATAAAACACATTATTCAACCCTCTAGTCCTCAAGTTAAACAAAGCCCCATTCACATTATTAAACTGATACGTGTAAAAAAAATTACTCGCCCATGCTGCAGGAAATATCAACACCATCTTCCAGTTAGCAAACAGTTTAGCAATCTCAACCGTTTCCGTACCCACGTTAGAGTATTTCACATCAGTGCAACCAGTACCGTCGTTACGGATGACTTTACTCGGGTGCAAAATGGCTAATGAAAGTAACGTTCCAATCGACATGAAAACCATATACCCGACGTACGTCCCATCGTTAACATTGGCTGATTTTTCCCTATGATAATTCATAACAAAGGGTATCAAACCACCAATAACACCACCCATATTAAAAATAGACCAAAACAAAGATATATACGTCCCTTTCCGGTGGGACGGTGGGTACGAGGTCATGATGGCACCCTGGCCGGCCCAGAGGAGGCCGGCGCCCACGCCGAGGAGGGCGCCGGCGAGGATGACAAAGGGTTGGTGTTTGTGGTGGTTGTAGTAGAGTAAAGATCCGGCGTAGAGGATGTAGGTGGAGCAACCGGAGAAAAGAGTGAGACGGGGTCCGATGATGTTGTAAATACTGCCGCCGAGGATGCCGAAGATGGCGTAGGTGGTGTAGAGGGCGGTGTTGGCGTTGTTTACGACGTTGTGGTAGAGTTGTCCGCCGCCGCCCATGCCGGAGAGTGCGTTGAACATTCCTGGGCAGCAGAAACAGACCAGTCCGATTAGGATTATTTGGATGAACGGGGAGTTGAACCGGAAAACTGAATTGTTTGGGATTGGTGATCCGGTTTCAACCATGGTTGATCGAAAAAAATGGTGAGATGAGTAAATGATGACAGATGAATGGATTTATAGTAGCTAAGGGTGATGAATTAAGAATCTTATATGGGTGTTGACCAAGGTGAAGAAATTAAGGCGGCAGGGGCGTACATACTTAAAAAAATGAAAATTAGTGTCTTAAAATTTTTTTAACGGCAAAGGGTAAATAACTATACTTCTAAATTACACCAAATTTTACCCCATGCCAACCTCAAACAGATGTGTAGGGCGGCAGCAAGTACATGAAAATTACTTTATCGGAGGATAATAATGGCGGCGACAAGCGTAGTTGCAGGTTTTTGTCAAGAAGAAAGTGAAAACGAAGAGGATGACCTGTGACCATTAGTTTTAAAGGTAAAAGAACAAATACAAATAAAGTTAACGTACAAAACGTATGACCGGAAGGAAAGGACAAAAAAATGCGGTGACATTTTCGTAATTATCAGTAACTATCAAAATTACTCTATAAATGATCACGTAGAGTAATTTTGATCTTTTGAATAGTAATTTTGTAAAATGTTCTTGTAGAGTAATTTTGTTCTTATAGGGTAATTATCAAAATTACTCTACAAGTGTATCAAAATTACGCTACATCAAAATTACTTTACAAGTGAATCAAATTTACCCTGCAAGTTTATCAAACAACATACAATTCAAAATTATTCTACAAATGATCCTGTAGAATAATTTTGATCTTGTAGAGTATTTTTGTAAAATTATCCTGTAAGTTAATTTTGATATTGTAAAGTAATTTTGTTAACATTTAGTTATGGGGTTTAGTTATTAGTTTTTAGTTTGGGGGGGGGGGGGTTAGGTTTTTTTTAGGTTTTTGGGGATGGTGGGGTTAGGTTTTTTGGTTTTTTTTTTTTTTTTTTTTTTTTGCTAGGTATAGTTTTTTGATTAAAATTACTCTACAAGAACATTTTACAAAACTACTCTACACTACAATATCTTTTGTAGAGTAATTTTGATAATTACCCTACAAGCAGATAATTACAAAAATGTTACCGTGTGCTTTTTGCTTTTTCTTGCTATTCGTACGTTTAGTACGTTAACTTTATTTGTACAGTAACTTTCCGCTGGTTTTAAATGATTGTTATCTTTTAAATTAATGACAAAGGTAAAAGGCTAGATAAAGGTCTGTAAGTTTCAAGTCAGAGTCAGTAAAGTAGTGTAACCGTGAAAAAGTAAAATTGTACGTGGAGTAGAGGATTGGAAATATTGATCAAGATGAAGTTTTAATTTTTGTAAGAGTAATCTGCCATTTTGGTCCACAAGTGAAATCAGCTCAAATTCCTTAAATTAAATCCTGATGTTTTGTCCTCTTCCCCAGGGGTAATTTGGTCATTACAAGTATTATTTTAACAAATTATTAAATAAAATAATTAAATTAATTAATCACTTTACCTTATAAAAGAAGCACAGGCCCAACAATCATCTTCTCCAAACCCAACTGAGAACATCAATTCAGAAATCCTAACTCACTAAGGTTTAACCGAAGACCATTCCGACCGTAACAATCTTCACATACAACGGCTAGAACTTCTACACTTAACCGAATCTGCAGACTTCAACGGGTTAAATCGCAAGAAAAAAAAACAGCAATTACACAAGCACAGATATACAATACTCCTTGCTTTCCAAGAGAACATCTATCTTTCAAATTTTGATGTAATCCCTATTAAATTTCAAATAAAAAATTGGATTTTGTCTCTTATTTATCACCACCATGCATCTATTTGCAATGCTTGTGTTTAAAAAGTAGCAATAATAAAAATAAAAATAATTTCACTGAAGACTTTTAACAAACAGCTTCAATGCATATGATTAAAAGTTAAAACATACTAAACTATAACTTAATTTCCCCATCAAACACTGATTGATCAAAGGGTACATAGCGAAATTTATGTCAAAAAGATAGATATATGATATGATCCTCCACACTTGAATCCAATTTTATTTATCTAAAGTTTTATTATGTATAATAATTATACTTTTGATCTTTCTTGAATTTTATTTATTTTGAATTTTGAATTTCATTTAAATCATTCTATCTCGTCAAAGTAAGTAAGTTTATGTGACGGACACGTAGTAACCGGAAGGGTTACGTACCGGTAGTCGGAGCGTCCTGTCTAGGCTTGGCAATCATATAAATCCAATTAAGGACCAGTTTGCCTACCTGGGGACCAACGATGAGAGTACCGATACCTATTAGGCCAAAGCATGTCACACCAAACGTCACTTAAACTAACAACACTTTGATAAGTCAACGCGTCCGTGTTAAGTCATAGATGCCCTCCAAACAACATTCTATATCACCCCCAACTTGAATCAAATATCCTTTCTATGGATTTTCTTTTGGGTTCAGTATACGTCCATGGATGAACATATGTTGATCATGCAAGAGCTCGGTAATTGCGGGGGCCCACGTGATTACGAAAGTGATGCATGGAAAACATATTAAAACCTCCGACTTATTAAACCCAATGATTTCCAATATTTCATTTTGAGATATCAATTTATTCTAAGTTTATATTATGTGGTTCGTATGATTTTTAGGTGGATTTGTTGATTTTATTTTTATTTCACGTCTTGGATTATTCATATATTCTATGATTCAAATCTATTCATATCATAAGTTTCACTCTCAAATCGACACTTTATACATTCTTACCTAAAAATCACGGGCTGTTGCATTTAATCCTTGTAGATGTCGACCAGACGATACCATATCGGAAAACGAACTGGAAACTCCAGCCGACCTATGGCGGCCCACATTGTGGAGGAAATGGTCGCAGTAATCCCAAACATTGTAGTGCAAGTCCAACAGGCCCTTCAGGGGACTAATGATTAGGGAGGTCAGGGAGGCGCGGACACTTCTAGATGTTCCTACAAGCATTTCAAGTCTTGCGACACCCCAACATATGATGGTACCACAGGTGCTACAATCCTCTTCCGTTGGTATGAGGAGAGGGAAAGTACCTTTTTGAACTGTGAGTGTCCTGACAACCAAAAGGTCAGATATGCGACCGGCAGTTTGCTAGGAAATGCATTGTCGTGGTGGAACGCAGAGAAAAATACTCGTGGTGCGGAGGCCGTTGTTGCCTTATCGTGGGATCAACTGAAGGAAATAATGACCCAGAAATTCTGCCCTCGACATGATATCAGGAAACTTGAGGACAAGTTTTGGGGTTTGAAACAAGATAGTGGAAACAATGTGGCATATAATAAGCGTTTCCATGAGCTGCATAGGATATGCCCAAACCTGTTCACCACTCTTACACGTCTCATAGAGCAGTACATCGGGGGTTTGCCTGATGTTATCAAAGACACGGTGGAAGGTAGTAGGCCAGAAACCCTTGAAGCATCTGGATCGTGAAGGGACCAAGGGGTCAGCTGGCAAGGATCCTATTGAAGAAACAAAAGTGGTGAAAGAAAACAAAGCCGAATCCTCCTCTCGTTTTGGTTCGAAAAGGAAGCGAAAGGGGAATGGGAAAAACTATGTTGTCACCACTAACACTCCTATACCAGCCACACCCCTAAACCAAGTTGCACCCAACACCACTCCCAACAAGAAACCATACACTGGCAACCACCCGTTATGTAATCGTTGCCAATACCACCACCCAAACACCGCTCCCTGTCGCCAATGTACCAACTGTGGGGGTCTTGGCCATCTAGTCAATATGTGTCGCTCTCCACAACGTCAAGTAACCAATCAAAACCAAACTCATCCCAACAACCAACTGGTAACCCAACCTATGTACTAGCCACCTCAAATCATGGTTCCACCCAAGCCTCAAAACATGATCCAGCCTTACTGTCAACCTAACACACCCATGGTGCCACCAGCCAGAGCATGTTTCAACTGCGGTGACCCTAGCCATTTCCGCAACACTTGTCCACGCTTGGTCAACATTATCAACGCACAAGCACAAGCCAATCCAATCAACCAAGCGAACCAGGCTAATCAACCTGCTCGAGGCAGAGCTTTCAACATCAATGCTAATCAGGCGCAGGCTAACAACAACGTGGTTAATGGTAAGTTCTTGATTAATGGTATTTACGCGTCTATACTTTTCGACTCAGGGGCAGATAAAAGTTTTGTGTCATTGGATTTTATAACACCCTTACTATTATAAAAGGGTGTTAGTACTAAAAACGACAATTAGTTGTGCACTTACGAATACACGTACATATAAAATACGGGTTTACTAAAAACTTTTACAGTTTAAAGGTTTTATAACAAAATGTAATTTAGTTCGTCGTTTAAAAGTTACAACGTAAGGCAGTGCGAAAGCTTTAATCTCGTGTGTTCGGTTCTTCGATTAGCTTGATCTTCATTCGGGAATCTCTTGAAATATACCTATAACCAAAACCAACTTAAAAGTTAGCTTCGGCAGTTAAATAACATGATTAAACAAGTCATATGGGCCAAACAATTGAAATAACACAAATTGCCAGCGATATCAGCCCTCGCGGGGCGCGTCAGAGTGGGGGAGTTGCCTACGCGGGCCTCGACCCTCGTCGCGTCACGCGTCGCCTAATTGGCTTCACCGTCGCGTAGCGTGACAGCCTTGTTTTTCCAGAATGTTTGTTTATTTGATGTTGTGCATTCCCAGCTCAACTAACTCAACTTGTTATGCATTAAAACATGCATAACTTTCATTTTACAAATCCGTTTTTCATGATTCTTTTTCCTACGTGTCCGTAATTAAATTACGGACCCGTTTATCACCTCGGTTTGCATAAAAATCTGATTTATACACTATTGGATCTTAAATTTCTTAGGTGATTATTCGACCCGTTTGGCATTATCATCACTCTACATGCTATAGAATCAATAGTTAATTCCTATCATATTTTCCCATCCCGGGCTTGTCGAACCTTAACGTTTACATTCACCGATTCATTTGTATCTATCTAAGCATTTAACCACAATTTACTTCTTAGTCTATTTTAACCCGTTTAGGGGACTTTTTGTCACACCCTGACCGCGTTAAAACAACAAACCGCGGCGAAAACGTCGGGGAGTGTCGTAACAGAATCATTGTTTCACAACACATGGATAAAAGTTCTGTTTTATTGAATTAAGTTTATTACATTGTATTGAAATTAGAAACAAAACATGAACAAATTAACTTTCATTGTTATTAAGTCACTAAGGCCTCGTCCATTCCTATGTGAGCATGCATCAGTACCTGAAACATATGTAAAAATACGTCAGCATAAAAATGCCGGCGAGTACATAGGTTTTGTGTGAGTGTCAGATTCATGGCTCGTTTACATTTTGAAATAACTTGAACAACTTCATTAATTGATATTAGAAAACTTAGTTTTTGTAAAATGTTTATATTGTAAATTAAATAACCAAGTCAAAACAGATTAGTTATAATTTATAAAACCTCGATGTCATGAATCTTAACTCAAAAACATTTGTTTATGTAACCCAGATTGTAAATCGTTTTTTGTAAAAACTCGAATGGTTTATATTGTTAGAAAAACCTTGTAATGTAACTTTGTTTTGAAAACACTTGCCCAAGTGATCTAGATAACGCAACGAAATATAATATGTTAAAAGCACTTATATATAGGAAGTACCAACGGCGTATCCACCATGCTTTTATCACATTACACCCGCCCCGTTACCTAATCACTTCCCTAACCCAATGGTTCAAACATAGATCAAACAGTTCCAAATGGTTCAAACAGTTCAAATAATTCACATAGATCAAACGGTTCAAACAGTTCAAATAATTCACATAGATCAAACAGCTCCAAACCGTTCAAACAGTTCAAAATGTAAAACAATGTGTCCATATGCTGGATGAACATATGCAACAAAATGTAATATATGAAAATCAATGTGCTAGCATGCTAAGTGAACATACCTAGCAAAACATAATGAAATCATGTACTATATGCGTACTAATGAACATAGCAAGTATATGATATAAAAGCATAAAAAACACGAAAGTAACAAGTAGGCACATGTGTTTCACCCCAAAATGTTTGAAAACAGTAAAAGAGGGGACTATGTACTCACTTGAGGATCCTTAGAAGTCTTGAATAACAACCAAGCAAAGCTAGAGGGATCACGAAAATCAATTGGCACCTAATATAGGTAACTATGTTAATAGACCGGACCTAAATCGGAAGATCGGATAGGATGAGGTTTCGTAAACCAAATGAGTGTTGGAACTCATATGATATGGTTTAACAAAGCCTACATACTAAATCGAAACCTAACCTAAGTGCTTACGACCCATTACGACTCGTTTAGGTAGCTTAAGCTACGTTAACGTGTCGTTCATGTGAAACGCGTTCGGACCGCCTAACTAGTCCTATGATAAGTATTATATGCCTTAACATGTCTAATAATGTTGCAAAATCAGTTAAGTGACAAAAGTTTAAGTTACATATGCTTAAATACCAATTATGCATGAAAAAGGCATTTTGCTCATTTTACCTAAGGCATATAAACAAC
Organism: Helianthus tuberosus; assembly: GCA_030545235.1. NCBI lineage: Eukaryota > Viridiplantae > Streptophyta > Magnoliopsida > Asterales > Asteraceae > Helianthus > Helianthus tuberosus. Next base: position 32,042 of record JARYGA010060845.1, on the reverse strand, counting down.
CTATCATACAACTAACTAAACGAAGTGACCATAAGGTAAAACCTCGGAAGGTTATTCCCTATACAACTATGGTCACAAAACATGTTTGGTCGGATCCTAATGGTCGACCAAACGGGTCGGGTTTGAAAGTCTAAGCGGTTGTTTAGACCGCTTATCTTACGACCTTATATAAGCACTAAACTAAAAGTGACGAGCTAAACATGTTAAAACATGTTTAACGAAGTTAGAAAACAAGTTTGATATCAAAACAAAGGGTTTTGATACCCAAGAATAGTTTGGTTGCAAAATACTCATGAATACGCATTTTGACCGAAACTATGACTCGTCACTATACCTAATCAACGTGGTAATCAGTAGGTATAGTCACAAGGGACTATAGCCATCGTGATTACGCTCACGTTGCGAAGTTCAAACGAACTTTGTGTTGACCATTGACCGGTCAAAGCATAAAGTCAAACATTGTTTGACTTTTACGCTTAAAAATGCATAAAAGCATGATAGAAACTTACAAAAGGTCCAAGCAATGGAGATTTGATTCAATTTGCTCAGGTATGAGGTGTGGAAACCCCAACTTAGAGCAGAAATGAATCAAGGTGTGAGGATTGCAAATGGAACATGATGGGTATTTATAGAAATTGGACAACCGTTAGGATCGTTTCTCGATTCACGAGCTTCAATCTCAACCATCCATGTGTGCCCATTGAATTTTAATACTATGGGTGCCCCAAAACAAGCTCATGGTGTTGAAAAACCAAGAACCAAAGCCAGAAAAAGCTGCTGATTGCAGAAACTGGTTTTTGCAGAACTGGGTAGCTTTCGCGCCCTGCGTAAGAGTTAGACTCTTCTTACGCACCCCGCCTGAGTCAGGTTTGGCAGATTGTCATTTCAGGTCCCTGCATGTCCAAAACATGGTTTTCGATGCATTTTCGACACATTTAAGCCCCGTTAACCTCATTTCAAGGCTCTTAAATGAAGTTAAAGTATAGGGAACTTAAAATATGCTCAAAAATATCTCGGATGTCGGTTCGTTTGGTCGTACGGTTGCATTGTTCGGTTAATTACGACGAAACATGAACGGGCGTGAAAAACGATCCAAATTACCCGATGAATGGAATTTTATCATGCCAATCACTAAAATAAAATATTTTAATGATTACATAAATTTTTGGATGCCCGGATATATTCAGAACGTAAGATATGCGCGAAAATGCAAACTTATGCACTTTTTGACGCTTTTTGTCCCTATTGATCAAAAAGTTTATTTTTGCACACCAAACACCTCAAAGCCTATTTCTAAGCTATATAAAGGATATTTTGGGCATTTGTAACTTATGATCAAGTTCCGGAATGTCCGTTACCATTCGATTCGGTATACTTTTGCAGTTTGACGCAAATAGTCCCTGCGATCGAATAAACTTGATTTCGCCACACCAAACCCTCCAAAACTTATTTCTAAGTTATGTAAAGGTTATTTAACGCATGTTAAGCCTATGTCACTATTCTGGAGTGTTTGTTGCATTAAACTGATTATATTTACGTATCAGTTCGCGTATAACCTTCCAGAAAGCGATTTAAAGCTCGAAATCGAACAAGAATTGATATGTGCAAATGATACACGTATTTATATAAATCCCAAGTATGAAACACAATATTTCATTGATTTGGTATTTGTTCGATGGTCGCAGAGGCACAGATGTCACACTTTTGAGCATTTAAACATTAAACTCACTCTTTCACTTCGCATCTTTTATTCACATACTAAACTAATTTTATTCCACCACAACAATTTTGTGGTGGATTTAACATAAGGAATCCATAATCCCAATTTCTACCATTCGGTTAGACATTTTACGCATAAGACCTGTTTTTAGACATTCGACCCACGAATGTCATTACCTATAATTTTTATACATATCTAAGGACTTCGTAATCATAATACAAGTTCCTAAACAACCTCTAAGGGTCGTTTCCCGATTTACCCAACAAGGACTTTTTGGTAAATTTTATGTCCTTCATTTTACGGCGAAAGACCATCACTATCTATTTGACCTAAATTGCACTTTTAACTTTAAATTCGTTTAGGCGTACCTGGCTCGGGTCAATATTTTGACCCGTTTTAATACCTTGTCTCAACATTTGCTAATCCATAGCATCACCAATCCATAAGCCGTCTTATCATGTGAGCGTATGTCTCAACAAACGCTTATTAATCGTTAAATCGTCAAATGGTATCGACGTTACCATTTGACCCGTTTGGTCTAAATGACCGAATAATTTGCACTTAAAATCGAATGGCATTTAATTACCATTTCATAAAGTAACTCATTTTGGATTTTTTACCAAATTGATTAAGTTTATTAAATACGTCTCTTACACGTTTACCCAACACGGCTTATGCCATTTGGTTCCGTTTGAAACATTGACCCTGATTCATGTGTACTTGACTAAATCGCTATTCTACACTTTTTAACCGTTTAGGCTTACTCACAAAGTAGACGTTCAAAAACTCATTTTTACCTTAGCCTTATTTCATGGCTAATTCACCGTCTTACCTCTATTTACCATTAAACATGGTTTTTATCCTTTATATTAGTTCCGACCCGTATTATTTCGTGTCGGGAACCATACCTTAAATTTCATCTTTATCATATTTACAACTTATAGAATATACACGTATTCTACTAAAAGGTGTAAATTTCACTTACCTTGCATCCAGTTATGCTCTTTTCCGCGTACTCGATCCGTTTGACCCGCTTCTTTCCCAAGCCTCCATCTAGCTTGTCAAGTGTCAAACTATCATCATAATTCATAAGACGGTTAGATTAGTCATTATCGCATATGATTATCCCCTCTTACGAATTCTATGTCGAAACTACTATTCGACTTTATCATTGGTTAATTTGACTTATAAAAGTCATTTACCCTTAATCATACAAAATGCAAATTTGCATTCAATAATTCATTTAGGCAATCTCATCAATTATCCGGTAGGCATTATATACAAAATGCAAATTTGCATTCAATAACTCATTTAGGCAATCTCATCAATTATCTGGTAGGCATTATAATGATGCTACCGTTTTAAACTATATATATATATATATATATATATATATATATATAGACATATGCACCAACAAAAATATATATATAAATATATATATATATATATATATATATGTATATTTATATATATATATATATTTTTGTTGGTGCATATGTCTGTTGACTTCGTCTTGTATCGAGTCATGTAATAGATTAGATAAACCAAGACGCGTAGTACGAGACAAACGGGAAACAGGTCTGAACTGACCAGTTCGTGCGAACTGGCCAGTCTGTGCGACCTGGCACCAGGTCGTGCGACCTGGTCTGTCCTGGTTCGTGCGAAGTGGCTTTCCCTATATATAGGAGGTCTTGGTTCTTCATTTGTAACTTTTTGATTCCGGTAGCGAAGCTCTGCCGAAGTGTCGCCAGCTCGTGTAACGTTGTGAAATCAATACAATCGACAGTTAATCTACTTCTAAGTGCATATCAAGTTGAATGAAGATCAAATCAATGAATTCCGCCTCTGATTTGATCTAGAACTCTTCTGATCGACTCGTTTTGATCGATTCCCTGATCCTACAAGTGGTATCAGAGCTCAGGAGGAAGAGTTCTTACCATTTCAGCTTGTTTTCAAGGATAAAAACTGATTTCTTCTACTCATTTTCTACACTTTTTCTTCAAAATTTCAACGAATCTACTGTTAAAATGATCTGATTTTGTGATATAACACGTAAACCTGAGTTT
>JARYGA010060845.1:0-28053 GCA_030545235.1 Helianthus tuberosus | reverse complement strand
TATCGAACATTCCAGAACTTGATCATAAGTTAAACATGCCCTAAATATCCTTTACATAGCTTAGAAATAAGCTTTGAGGTGTTTGGTGCGCAAAAATAAACTTATTTGATCAATAGGGACTAAAAGCGTCAAAAAGTGCATAAGTTTGCATTTTCGCGCATATCTTACGTTCTGAATATATCCGGAAATCCAAAAATTTATGTAACCATTAAAATACTTTATTTTAGTGATTGGCGTGATAAATTTCCATTCGTCGTGTAATTTGGATCGTTTTTCGCGTCCGTTCGTGTTTCGTCGTAATTAACCGAACAACGCAACCGTACGGCCAAACGAACCGACATCCAAGGTATTTTTGAGCATGTTTCATGTCCCCTATACTTTAACTTCATTTTAGAGCCTGGAAATGGGGTTAACGGGGCTTAAACATGTAAAAAATGCATCAAAATCCAAGTTTTACATGTGCAGGGACCATTTCTGACATTTCTGGAAAGTCAGGCCACGTGGGCCGCGTAAGCTAAGCCCTCTGCTTACGCGGGGCGTGATAGAAGCACAGATCAGAAACCAGTTTTTCTGATTCAGCAGTTGGTTTCAGGTTTTTGCACTTGGTTTCTTGCATTCTATGGGCTATATTTTGATGGTTTTGAGTACCCCTTGTATTACAAAACCTTGTGCCCACTTATACGGTCCAGATTGATGCTCGTTTAATGAGGAACGATCTTAACTGTCTTGGAAATCCTATATAAACCCATCTCCATTTCACTTGTTCCTCACAATTGATCTGAATTTCTCTAAGTTGAGGTTCCAAAACCTCATACCTGAGAACATTTAGATCAATATCTTCATCGCTTGGACCCGTTGTAAGTTTCTTTCGTGCTTTTATTGCGTTTTTAAGCACGGAAGTCAAACAGTGTTTGACTTTCTGCTTTGACCAGTCAATGGTCAACACCAAGTTCGTTTGAACTTCGCAACGTGAGCGTAATCACGATGGTCATAGTCCCTTGTGATTATACCTACTGATTACCACGTTAATTAGGTGTAGTGACGAGTCATAGTTTTGGTCAAAATACGCGTCTATGCGTATTATGCAACCAAACCATTCTTGGGTATCAAAACCGTTTGTTTTGATATCAAACTTGTTTTCTAACTTCGTTAAACATGTTCTAACATGTTGTTGGTACATTTATGTCTATCGCCTCCGTCAATCTAAAATCGTAGCTGAATCTGAAGAAATATAGGCTTATAGTGTTATATTTTAATAGAAAAGGCAAGGTGGCATTTCTGTAAATAAGGAAACCTTCCTTATATCCTTGGCCTATAAATAGGGAGCTATAGTGTTAGATTCAAGACTTTTTGCTCATTTGGAGATTTAGAGAGCTAAGCTTAGAGAGAGAAAGTCCTCATACGTGATTCTCGGTGCATTGTACTCGTCATATTATTCTATAGAATCACGTTATTAGTACGTTCTCGTGTGTTCGGTCACGTTCGTGTACGGATTCCGCATGTCACACGTTCGTTTCACAATCGTTCGGTGTCAAAACCGATCCAACAAGTGGTATCAGAGCAGGAGCTCGATTGCACTGATCAAACACATAGATTCGTACAGGATTTCATCGATTTCAGATCCGAATTTCATCATTTCTTCATCTTCTACACTTCTTTCACGTTTTTGTCTGAATTTTTCAAAATTGAACGGGTTTTTACGGTCAAAATTACATGATTTTTTGATATGTTGTGCGAAAACACTTGATCTATTACCCTACCAAGTTTCAGATCCTAATTCCTAGCCGTTTAGGAGAAATCTGAGTTTTTAGGTCCGATTTCGCGTCAACAGCCTAATTTCGCTTGAAAACACATAATTTCGTTTGAAAAACCTTAATTCCGTTTGAAAAAACATAATTCCGTTTGAAAAAACATAATTCCGTTTGAAAAAATCTTAATTCCGCTTGAAAACACATTATTTCGTTTGAAAAATCTTAATTCCGTTTGAAAACACATAATTCAATTTGAAAAAATCTTAATCCCGTTTGAAAGACTTGATTCCGTGTGAAAATGCTTATTCCGTTTGAAGATTTCGCTTGAACGGATTGTAATTCCGTTTGAATGTGAAGTGTCTAATTCCGCTTGAAAGCGTCTGTCTTCATTAATTGTTTCAAGTCTACACATCACGTGAATCTAAAAGTCTCGGTCCAATCAAAGTTCATGCACACTTAAAATGGTCGGCCTCAAAAACTGATGACCCATGAGAACCCCTGCCAATTCATGTGATATTGTGTGTTGGTCGAATCAATTTGTTAGTGAAACAAGAGATCACATGGCCATAATTGCATAAAATGATTTGAAGGTCAATTGTGTCAGCCACTGTTTACATCGGCCCAATCACCATAAGTTGTTAACAGAGTCTTTCAAAACAAGCGGCCCAATAAAAATTAAGAAATCAAAAGAAATTGTCGGCTAATTGCATTTAATAATATCAGTTTGCATGTGATAAAGGTGATCGACCCAATAGTTTTTTAAAAGGTTTATGTCCACTAATTCAGCGGCCAAATAGGATTAAAGAGGTAATTGGTTTTTGTCGGATCTTGACTGGAGGTTGCACGTGATTGATTATCGGTCCAACTAATTGTAGTTGTAATCGGCCCATGTGAGATTTGGAGGTGATTTACAAGGCGCAAATACCAAGAAGTTGAAATTTTGTGGACTCTGAGCTAAAAAAAACAATTTTTAAACCAAGTCATTTAACAAAGAAATTGTGGTTAAAATGTTTGACGAAAAGGTAAACGATAAACTTGGAAGAATAAATAATTTGTTTGATATGTATTGGGAGTATAGGAAAGAAGATGAGAAAAAGGATGCTTGGGTTAAAAGATCTGAATATTTTTTGTGTAAAAAATATGAAAAGTTTAATGATTTAGAAAAGAGGTATAATGAATTACTTGACAATTTAAAAAGGTATGGGATTAAGATGTCGGATGCTGAAAAGATATCAAAATTTGCAGATGCCTTACCTTTGGAATGGGATGAATTTTTGAGTAAACTGAAGAAGGATTCTAGGTTCTCAAAATTTAGTCCAGATGATTTAATAAGAGAGCTTAGAACACATAATTGTGAAACTGAAAAGAAAAAGAAAGATTTGATAAATGAATTAGAAAAGAACTTAGAATAAATAAGTTTGGATGTGTTTTTTGAAATAATCATAAGAATTAGAAAAGGTCTTAGCACAAGAAGTATGATGAAATATGATTTCAAAAGAGGTTGTTTTTTGGATGAAGATTTGAATCCTGCTGATATTGTTAAAATTTTTCTTGCAGGAACATACAAGAAGGAGACAGAGGGAATGTCAAAGAATGAAGAATCCAAGAAGGATGAAACTTCAGAATGTGAAGTTGTGTGCTCAAAATGTGATAAATCTGAAGCTGACAATGTCAAACTCTTGAAAGATGTGGAGAGTTTGACATTGGAAAACAAAAATTTAAAAGAAAAAGAAAAAGAATTTCAAAATAAAATAACAGTTTTTGAAAATGAAAAATTGAAAATTGAAAAAGATTTTGAAAAGATTAAAATTGAAAATAAAGATGTTTCTTGGATGAAATTAGAAAATAAAGTTTTAAAAGAAAAAGAAACAGATTTTCAAAATCAAATAAAAGTTTTAGAAAATGAAAAATCTGTCTTTGTAGAAAATAAAATTGCAAATGAAAAGGCAATAAACTCTCATCTTGAGAAAATCTCTCAGCTTGAAAAAGAAGCTGAGAGTGCAAGAAATAAAATTGATGAGCTTGAAAAGAAATTGAAAGGTTTTGTGACTTCGTCAGAATTTCCGAATCATCTTTGTCCAGAACCGATCAATGCAGTTCCAATAAGTGACAATGTCACAAATTTTGACAAAGTCAAAATTGAAGATTGTGATGATAAAACTGATGATGAAAATGAGAAAAATGAGAAAAGAAAATTATTTTTGGAATTAAAAGAAAAATTTAAAAACACTGTTTTACAATCTACTGAAATAGGTGAATGCTCAAAGCAAAAACCTGTTAAAAAGATTGTAGAACAAAAACAAAGTGTTAAAAATTCAGAAAATGTTCAAAACAAAAATAAAAGCTCATCAGTTCGATCATCCAATCATGATAAAAAAACCACAAAAATTGAAAAATCAAAACTCACAAAGAGTTAGTAATAAGTGGTGAAGGTTTGACCACAGTTCTCAAATGCCAAATCAAGGATACAAGAAAGGACATGATTACCACAAGGCAATTCAATGTTATGATCTAAGTGTGTGGTATGAAAATGGTGTATGGTATGAAAACAGAGTGTGTTACAACTGCGGTTCTCAAGGACACATTGCTGTTAACTGCCAGAATCAGAGTTTTGAGACAAGAAGATGCTATGACTGTGGAATCAAAGGTCATATTGCCAGAGATTGCCCAATGAGATCAAAGAGAAGATCGAGGGCTGAATCTCATAGACAAATGTATGAATCAGTCAAAGTCGAAGAAAAGCCCAAAGAAAAGAAACAAAAAAAAAACAGAAAGTGAAACTATCAAAAGGGCAGAAAGACAGACTGAGAAAGAAAAGGAAGAAAGTAAGAGAGTACCTAGAAAAGATTTGTCCTCATGTACAACTGATAATCCGAGAAAAAGTTCTGATGAATAGATTTGCTCCACTAACAAGGATCAGTCAAGCAAAACGAACTCATCAGATACAAATCTGAGGACAAAAGGGTTGATAAAGAAAGAAAAATTAACTAATCAAACCGTTGAAAAGTCAAAGAAAGTTAAATTTTCAGACAAAGCCTTTATCAAAGTTTTCAAATATAACAAAGATTGTGAAAGATCATGCACGTCACAGGTTGACAAATTTGGAAAGGTTAAACATTGTAAGGATTGGGTTCCAATAGAGAATGGTGATGAATTTGTTTCTGAGAAAACAAAAGAGCCATCTTCTGGCAAGGAATTTGTTTCTCCGGAAGCAAAAGAGCCACGTTCTGGTAATGACTCTGATGTGTCAAAGTCAGAGGAGCCACAATCAGGCAATGAAACTGACTCGACAAAGTCAGAGGAGCCAAGTTTTGAGGTAAAAACTGTCAAACCCAAGGCTGGTCAGGCTTGGGTGAATCTGTTTAAATGAAAAACCTGACTTGCCGGAGCTTCCAGGTTGGTAAGAGTGGAGCAGGAATCGGCATCTTTCTTGAGAAATTCACCTAGGTGATATTTCGAATTACAGAAGGTTAATCAAGGACATTAAGTTGTACTTGATTTATCTTTTCTACAAGTGTTTGTTGTCGATGAGAGTTTAAAATTGTTAAATGTTTCAAATGGTTGAAGAAAACAAGGTGATGAAACCCCGAATTTGTGAAATGACACACAAAGCTTATTTTCCAGAAAAACCATTTTGATTAAAACAAACTTAAGTGTTTTGAAATCATAATGGGAAAATAGTTTGTTGTGAGGGGGAGTTCTGATTGTTTAAGCCAAGTGGATGGAGAATTGAAGTAATTCTCATCATGTTGTCACTTTCCTTGTACAGTTTGTTTTCAAATTTTCCCAGGAAATCAAAATTGAAACATATTTTGATTTTAGGGGGAGAAAAAATTTAAAAAAATTAGAAAATTTGAAAATGCCAAAAACATTGAAAAAGCAAAAATGAGTTTTGTTGTGAATAAGAAGAAATGATAGTAAATCAGTGGACTATCACAACATGCTAAAGAAATGAAATGTCAAATGTGATAAATGGTTTCACTAAGGATGTGACGATAGGCTCAGCTAGACTAGTAGATTTGCAATAACGATACAAACTTAAACGAAAAAGCCTAGTTCTAGTGGGAAACATGGTTGAAAGCATAGTACTTAGTTTTGTCCTTCTTGATTGTGTACCTACTCAGTAATCGCTGAATGCTAAAAGAGCATAAAAACCGGTTAAGTCTGTGAATTTTCACAACTTGCTGAAAAAATCACTATGATTGTGTATTTCATTTTGCAAAGATTTAAACTTGTTTTATTTCTTTATTTTGTTTAAGCATTGGAAATCCTCTGCGTATACGTGAGTATCGACCTGGATGTTATTGCCTAAACGTTCTGCTTTATTTTCTTTGGTGTTTCGTTTAAGCTTTGGATCACCTCTGCGTATACGGGAGTATCGACCTGGTGGTTAAAGCCTAAACAACTTCAACTTGTTTTATTTTCTTATTTTGTTTAAACATTGGACTTTCTCTGCGTATACGGAAGTATCGACCTGATTGTTAATGTTTAAACATTCTGAGTTGTTTTCGCACAAATCACAGTTGATGAAAGTTTAAAGGTATTACTTGAGTCAGTGTATTGCATGATGAGGGGATATGCAGAGATCGTGGGGTCCATAAGAATTTAGTGCAAAATTAATATACCTTAACGTATCGATAAGCATTTCGAAAGTTTTTAGATTGAGTTTAATAGGACAACCATATCGTCAATCTATGTGAATCGTTTTGAACTTAAAATGTTTAAAGCTTAATGGTGCTAGTGATTTGTCTCATGAACTGATATGATCCTCTTACACAAACTCACAAAAATATTGACTGTATATATTTCTTTACTGCATTTCTCTAAAAACAAAAACCCAAAAAGATTGTGTTTTAGTATAGATATTTGAAAATTCAAAAAGATTTTCGACAACTGATGTTGAAGAGCTGATATTCAAAATTCTGAGTGCTAAACATGATGAACAACTATGGGTTGAAAGAGTTTGTTTTTGAAATGAAAAGTGTTATAAATAAATCTCTCCAAAAGAAAGTTTGATCTTGATAAAAATTGTTAATAATTGAACGATATTTTCAAGTGGTTTCTTAAATTTGTCAAATTTGTAAATTTGTGAAATTTATGTTGAGGTAGAGGATGTGCAGGTTAACCAGGTTTCAAATCCTGAGCAGATGCAGAATAGAGCCAGGAATTGATCCTGAACTTGTGAACCTGTTAAAGCCAGACTACGATCCCGACAGCTGAGTCTAAGGGGGAGTCTGAAGACAAGCTCAACGCAAGGGGGAGCGTGTATTCAAGGATCCAGGTAACTATCCTGGAGGAGATTGTATACGGAAAACCAGGTGTCGATCCCAAAAGCACAGAAGCTTAACGAAAGGGGGAGCCTGAAGAAAAGGAGTCTGATCGAAAGGAAGAGCAATGGAAGCCTGAAGACAGATCCACGAGGATTCTGTTCGAGAAAGATAAAGATAAGTCGCTACGAGTTTGACTACGGATTGACTGCGGCAATATCCAAGGGGGAGTCTGTTGGTACATTTATGTCTATCGCCTCCGTCAATCTAAAACCGTAGCTGAATCTGAAGAAATCTAGGCTTATAGTGTTATATTTTAATAGAAAAGGCAAGGTGGCATTTCTGTAAATAAGGAAACCTTCCTTATATCCTTGGCCTATAAATAGGGAGCTATAGTGTTAGATTCAAGACTTTTTGCTCATTTGGAGATTTAGAGAGCTAAGCTTAGAGAGAGAAAGTCTAGAGAGGGAAAGTCCTCATACGTGATTCTCGGTGCATTGTACTCGTCATATTATTCTATAGAATCACGTTATTAGTACGTTCTCGTGTGTTCGGTCACTTTCGTGTACGGATTCCGCACGTCACACGTTCGTTTCACAATCGTTCGGTGTCAAAACTAATCCTACACATGTTTAACTCGTCACTTTTAGGTTAGTGCTTATATAGGGTCGTAAGATAAGCGGTCTAAACAACCGCTTAGACTTTCGAGCCCGACCCGTTTGGTCGATCAATAGGATCCGACCAAACATATAATGTGACCATAGTTGTATATGGAGTAACCTTCCGAGGTTATACCTTATGGTCACTTCGTTTAGTTAGTTGTATGATAAGTAGTTTATATGCCTTAGGAAAATGACCAAAATGCCCTTTTACGTATAATTTCATTTTAGTCATATGTAACACATGTTTTGACATCTAAACTGATTATATAACATAATTAGATATGTTAAGGCATATAATACTTGTCATAGGACTAGTTAGGCGTCTCAAACGTGCTTTCGCGCGAACGACGCGATAAAGTGGCGTAAGCTACCTTAATGGGTCGTAATGGGTCGTAAGCACTTAGAATAGGTTCCGATTTGGAATGTAGGCTTTGTTAAACCATATCACATGAGTTCCAATACTCGTTTGGTTTACAAGAGCTCATTCTACCCGACCTTCCGATTAAGGTGTCGATTCGCTAACATAGTATTCGTTACCCTAGGAACCGCTTCAACACTTGAACTCTTGGTCTTTTGAGCTTTGTTTTACCCTTTGAACCGGAACTATACGCAATCCCAGGCGAGTACATAGTTCCCCTCTTTTACCGTTTTCAAATGTTTTGGGGTGATTCATATGTGTAATCGGTTTGTTTTCATAATGTATGGCATATATGTGTTCACTAAGTGCTTTTATGTGTTTTATTCCGATTATGCAAACACAATGTTTTATCCTTAAGTGATCTGCCTATCTTCATAGTTAGATTCATGCAGGATAATTGAAGTACAGTCTTAGATCTTCCTATCTTCATAGTAAGATTTTTAAGAAGTACTTTACAACTCGATGGTTGGTTTTTGTGTAGTTTGTTGGTGATTTGGATAACGAAGCTAGATAATACAATAAGCACATGGTGGATACGCCACTGGTACTTCCTATATATAAGTGTGCTTATTGTATTACCTTTCGTGGCATTATCCCGAATCACCATTAGGATTTAGGATTGTTTTGATTCAATAATTCAATATGACAGAACCCATAATTCTTATAGCATCTATCTATCTTTATAGGTTGATTCTTGTAGGATGTTTAGAGTACTAATATTGAAGCCCTTGTTTGGAATTCATTATGTACTTTAATGCATATTTGACTAGACAATGTGACAAGAACCCAGGATCCCTGTAGTATCTATCTATCTATCTTCATAGTTAGACTTATATGGGATGTTTAGAGTACTAATATTGGAGTCCATATTTGGATTCATTGTGTACTTTAATGCATGTTAGACTAGACAATGTGACAAGAACCTGATCCCTGTAGTATCTATCTATCTTCATAGTTAGACGTATATGGGATGTTTAGAGTACTAATATTGGCATCTCTGTTTGGATTCATTATGTACTTTAATGCATGGTTACGAGGTGGAACAAGTTGACGATTATGTGTTTATGTGGTAGTTGTGATTTAAATAACGAAACGAGTGTAATAAAATAAGAACATGGTGGATACGCCGCTGGTACTTCCTATATATAAGTGTTCTTATTTTATTATTCTTGTAGCGTTATCTGGATCACTTTAGGATTTTGTGTATGATTGTTTCAATGTTCAATTATCCAAATCTTTGTAGAATCTTCCATATCTCTATGTGTTGGATTCATAGAAAGATATCTGAAGTATTATCATGTCTCATTGATTTGATTTATATAATACTTTAAGAAGTTTTTGTTTTATTTCAAACAGTTATTATTAATCCTTGATTGGATTCCTAATAACACATTAACAACTAATGGTTTAATCGAGATTTCAATATAAGGCATCAAATGACCTAGTAATAATCATATTGCCATATACAAACCTATTTTGTCACAAGTTTTCACAATTAAGATTTTGTAATGCAATACTAAACTTTTGCCATTATTTGGCTTCAAGATTTATTTTGAATAGTTCTTGTAGCTGTTAAAGTATTGCAATACCAAATGTTTTGTCATTTACTAGGCTAATAAAACCTATGTATTCGCCGGCATTTTTTTTATGCTGACTGTTTTTTGCATATGTTTCAGGTTTTCGACTGTTCAAGCATGCAACGCATAGGACTGCATTCGGGCCTTAGACTTCTAAAACAAAAGAACAATTTCATGTATTCTTTGTTTGTAAAACGATGTTAATGATATTGAAACAATTTAGTACCAGTAGTTGTGAGCAATTTGTAACGTGATTCCCCGATATTTCCGCCGCGTGTTGTTGTATTACACGATTGGGGTGTTAGTAACATAATGCATGTGTTGCAATTGGCCAAAAGGTAGGTGCATGACAAGTGGCTGTAGGTGGACGCATGTACGACATGTGGCGCAGCAAAGGTGCATGTGCGACAAGTGGCATAGGGTGAGTATTCTCGTGTCAACCGGTCCATGTACTCGTCTCTCAGATAATACCCGCTTATGATCATAAATATAATTATGATCTGTCTCGTATGTTGTTCGTAATTACCAGTTAAACAGGTTAAGTGGATTTTAGTTCGTTGCCCAAGGTGTAACTCTTACGGGTCAAGACTCGGTCGATAGCGCTGACTTATCGAACCAGACATAATATCCAACAACGTTATCAACCAATCGGTACAGTTTCCAATTAACTTTTGTGCTATTTTAGTAAAAATATTCCTTTAAAAAAGGTACTCATTTATGTTCAATTTGATGTTTTATTATCTGGGTGTTGACTGTTTATGAGTGAGGGTTTGAGTTTTTTGCTATGTGGCTTTGTTGGTTTCTTATTGATTTACACGAAGTTTTTTTTGGCAAATTGGATTTAAATAATCCCAACTCACTGTTATTGGCCAATAATAATCCCAACTCATTTAATCACCAATAATAATCCGAACTATTCACTTTTGTTTGTAAAATACTCCCAGTTAAAAAAACACTAACTACGTTAAAAAATTGCTGACGTGGCAGGTGACGTGGCATGTTACCCGTTGCCAAACAGCCCATGAGATAGTAAACATAAGAGTTATAAGTACATGACTGATAATAAAAAAAGAAATTGTTTGTTTGTATTTTCGGAAATGTTGATACAAAACTACAATCGAGCCGGGGGTCTCACTGGAAGCAGCCTCTCTATTTCTATTCCCACGGGTAGAGGTAAGGCCGTCTACATCTACCCTCCTCAGACCCTACCTTAGCTTTGCTATTAGTGGGATTTACTGAGTATGATGATGATGATGATGATAAAAATAAAAAAGTTATTTGTTTTTGTACTATTCATTTTTCAAAGTGAGACCTACTTCACCTGCTTCTCCATCTCCTTTTTTGTTATTTGAAACTAAAACTGTATCTCCGCTGCGCCTCATCGATAAAAAAAAATGAAAATTAAAAAAAATTGTTTTATTTTAGACTTTACAGCATTGGCCTTGCTTTAACTTAATGCAAAAAATAATTTAGACACTATCTAGTTAATATCCCGATATATCACCGAAGTGATATATCGGCTATCGGTCTCCTGCTGAGATATCGGTGCAAAATATCAGTAATATCGCCGATATTTGACGGATATATCCCCGATTTTCCCGATATTAGTACCTTTCTTCTTAATTCTACCATTCGTCTTTCTTTATATTGATACTATTATTGTTTTAAGTCTTAATTGTTAATTGTTCATTGTTACTGTTAATGTTAGTTTTTTAAGTCTTAATTAGTTGCTACAATTGTTAGTGTTTTGCAAGTGGCAAAAGGTTAATTTGTTAATAGTAGGAGAGTATACTGAGTTGTTAGTGTTAAATTGCTATATATAAATTTAGCATGATACTAAAATTATCGATATCCCGATGACCGATATTTTACGGTATTAACTACTTAGTTTAGACATTAGTCTCTCCATTGAATATTCATTTGTTTTTGCCATTTCAGAGTATTCTCGAGTACAAACCAAGGCTCAAAAAAAAAAAAAAAAAAAACATAATCCCGTAGATGGCTCGAATTAAGCAATCATGCGATTTATAAGTCCATACCGTGGTCTGGTGTACCGTACAATTGTATTCCACAAGCGCAAGGATTAATGGAGATCTTGGATCGGGATTGGATGGATTTTTACATTTGGACGCCTAAAGGGACTATTATAATTAGGATAGATCGGGATGTAGAGTATTGGAAGGTGTTAGAGATACCGTTATCGGATTTTTGGTGGGATCATGTGCAGCCTGCGAGGGAGACTTATTGTAAATACGAGGTTAGAGATACATTAACTGAGTTAAAAAGCTTATGCCCAGAGCCTAAGCATGAGCTATGTAGCCATATTGTTAAAGAAAGCAGACGTGTTGCTGGTAATTCAAGATTGTTGGTGCGTGAAATCTTTGGAAGATTGATATATTGCTACATGTAACTAAAACTTAGAAGCAAATATGAAAATATACTACTGAATATGAATATTTGATTGAGTAAAGTAAGGCTTCATAGGACTCTTTTGCTTGTGGACTTGTGGTTAAGTTTGTTGTAATTTATATTTAAAATGTAACATATATATAGAGGAAGGATCTTGGTATAAGTTTAATACTTATTATAGTTGTAAACATTTTTTTTTTTGTACCCTTGTTTATGTAGCTTATTTTGTTACATATATTTTGTGATCCTTGTCGTTCAATCATTTTAATGTCAGCTGCATCTACCATGTGTATTTTTCTTTAATGGCTTGCAATATGTTTATTTAATTTTAATTTATATTAAATTGTTAATATATTTACCCGTGTGTACTTTGCAACAGGTAGTATAAAACCAACCATTATTGGGTCATATATGTAACTTGTTTTACCGGATTGAAAAAAAAAACAAAGTATAATTAAATAATGGGTTAAAATTGACAGTTCACCCTTAACCTACCTGTTTCGACCGGTTTGGACATCGAATTTTGATCAAGGGATTGTTGGTGGGCATGATACAGGTCAAACCGATTGTGAAAGTTTTAACTGGGATATTTGCCACAATTAGTTTTGACTAATCAAGACCCTGCAGCAATGAAGCAAGAAATAGATGCCACCATCTCAACCGCAAGACACACAGGTTATGTATAGAAAGTTGTGTGCCAAGGTGTGGCTTCCTTCCTGACATGATTTAATCTTTAATTTGTATTTTGTTCGTTTCTCTGACCGGAGTTGTTCACTGTCCGGTTATGCCGTTTTTGGTGAAAATTATGGATCAAATACATTTTTGAAAAAGGGCAAACCAAACCGGCCACTGAGTGAATTGTTTGTTTCTACTCGAACGAATACTATTTTATTAGATGCATCAGGAATGATACCTGCGTCCAGTATGACAAATCAGCCAAGTAGTCAGTCAATATATAATACTTTTCTTATTTTTGGATATCTTTTATAGAAATGATGTAAGATGAAAATGTATTTTGTTTTAAGCGGTTTGGATTGTAAGCATTCGGATTTTTCTTTTTGTCTGTCTATAATGGTCATCTTGAGGAGTCTTTTGTTATTTATTTCAAATGTTGTTGATACCGATACAAACATGATTGTAGATTTATTTAATTTATCTGTACATGACATGTTTATGACAAAACTGAGTGATGCTACTTTTTGATCCATTGATTAATATATAAAAGATTTTGTGTTTCCAGTTTGATGCAATTTTGCTTTCCAGTTTTTTTTTACCAAAGTATTATATACAGATCACATAATTTCACGTTTCGTACGTAACTTGCATAGATTACATTACTTGTTTTATTGTTCACTCATCCTTCACGCTTTGGGTCATCTAAAAGTTCCATTATTTGATCCAATTTGCCTCATTAAACTTACTGAATCATATAAATTTAATATTATCTCATGGTCGATTTTGTGGGTGAAGGATTTAACTGGTTTGGTAATTATCAATTTGGTTGTTTCTTGAACATGCACGTAAAATGGTCGATTTTTTTAAATAAATGACGATTTAAAAAAAAAAAAAAAAAATACCAGACATCTGTTTTAAGACCAAAAGAATGACTGCTAAGTGAATAGTAGGATCGATAAGCATAAATTCTAAAAGGTGAAATTTTTACATACTACATAAAAGATGTGTGCAATTTACTCTTTTTAAAACTATCCGCTTATTTATGTTTTTGTTTGTTTTCTTGACGAATTTCAATCTTAAAACAACTAGGTTGATTTCGAAAAATGGACTTTTGTAGAGTGTTTATTTGGGGAAAAATCAACAAACATATACAACTGGCTTCCCAATACAATCTACAATTCAAACACCAATGCTGCACACACGATATTTACAACGTCAAATTCAAAAAAGAAACTAAACAGTCTTCATCATCTTTCTTTTTAAATTGGATTTACAGATTCATCATTAGACTGTTTCGAGTACCCAGAAGGGGTCTGAAGTTCATCATCTTCTGCAACTTTATCTTCATCTTTTACAAATTTTATGACCAAAAGCGCCAATAAAGGATAACTTATGGTGGTTAGCGCCCAATTCACAAGCAACTGATTCATGTATGGCACTTTATGTGTGTCAATTTGCCATGCTACTGCCTTTCCCGCACTCTGTACTCCCTTGTAGAATCCAACATATCTTAAACACCCAAAAAAAGAAAAAAATCGTCATTTTTTGGGTATTAATTTGTAAGGCTTTGGCCAAAGAAACACCCCTAGCAAATTATCCAGACACCACTGACGTGTCATACCGTATAATGTCATATGGTTCCTAAGACAGGCGGCGAACAATGTATTGAATTGACTGATGTGATCACTGACAAAGTCATATGGTTTGTATGACCAATCATACGACCCATATGACATCATACATGATATGACAGGCGACAACAACCATGATGTTCTACTACACTTGTAGGGGTGGTGTCTGACCCTTGATAAATTCAACACAAAATCAGTACCTGCTCAGAATAACAGAATCATCAGCCAAAGCACCAATAACCCAATAAACCATACTCTGAAACATTGCATCCAACAACCCATAACTAAAATAAAGCACAAACGGCCCTGCATAAGCACTCCCAGAGTCCTTAAAATCAAGAAGCTTAATACTCTTGTTCACTATAACATCATCATAATCATAACCCCTCTGCTTTAAAAGCCCCCCCATCCAAATCCCCATCCCAAGAACCGCGACAACCGAAATCCCAGCCAACCCCCTCGTCTTCCTCCTCTGAAAACTAAAATCCATAACATGCCCGATCAAAACCGACCCAAACATCTGAGCCCCCCAATAAAACACATTATTCAACCCTCTAGTCCTCAAGTTAAACAAAGCCCCATTCACATTATTAAACTGATACGTGTAAAAAAAATTACTCGCCCATGCTGCAGGAAATATCAACACCATCTTCCAGTTAGCAAACAGTTTAGCAATCTCAACCGTTTCCGTACCCACGTTAGAGTATTTCACATCAGTGCAACCAGTACCGTCGTTACGGATGACTTTACTCGGGTGCAAAATGGCTAATGAAAGTAACGTTCCAATCGACATGAAAACCATATACCCGACGTACGTCCCATCGTTAACATTGGCTGATTTTTCCCTATGATAATTCATAACAAAGGGTATCAAACCACCAATAACACCACCCATATTAAAAATAGACCAAAACAAAGATATATACGTCCCTTTCCGGTGGGACGGTGGGTACGAGGTCATGATGGCACCCTGGCCGGCCCAGAGGAGGCCGGCGCCCACGCCGAGGAGGGCGCCGGCGAGGATGACAAAGGGTTGGTGTTTGTGGTGGTTGTAGTAGAGTAAAGATCCGGCGTAGAGGATGTAGGTGGAGCAACCGGAGAAAAGAGTGAGACGGGGTCCGATGATGTTGTAAATACTGCCGCCGAGGATGCCGAAGATGGCGTAGGTGGTGTAGAGGGCGGTGTTGGCGTTGTTTACGACGTTGTGGTAGAGTTGTCCGCCGCCGCCCATGCCGGAGAGTGCGTTGAACATTCCTGGGCAGCAGAAACAGACCAGTCCGATTAGGATTATTTGGATGAACGGGGAGTTGAACCGGAAAACTGAATTGTTTGGGATTGGTGATCCGGTTTCAACCATGGTTGATCGAAAAAAATGGTGAGATGAGTAAATGATGACAGATGAATGGATTTATAGTAGCTAAGGGTGATGAATTAAGAATCTTATATGGGTGTTGACCAAGGTGAAGAAATTAAGGCGGCAGGGGCGTACATACTTAAAAAAATGAAAATTAGTGTCTTAAAATTTTTTTAACGGCAAAGGGTAAATAACTATACTTCTAAATTACACCAAATTTTACCCCATGCCAACCTCAAACAGATGTGTAGGGCGGCAGCAAGTACATGAAAATTACTTTATCGGAGGATAATAATGGCGGCGACAAGCGTAGTTGCAGGTTTTTGTCAAGAAGAAAGTGAAAACGAAGAGGATGACCTGTGACCATTAGTTTTAAAGGTAAAAGAACAAATACAAATAAAGTTAACGTACAAAACGTATGACCGGAAGGAAAGGACAAAAAAATGCGGTGACATTTTCGTAATTATCAGTAACTATCAAAATTACTCTATAAATGATCACGTAGAGTAATTTTGATCTTTTGAATAGTAATTTTGTAAAATGTTCTTGTAGAGTAATTTTGTTCTTATAGGGTAATTATCAAAATTACTCTACAAGTGTATCAAAATTACGCTACATCAAAATTACTTTACAAGTGAAT
This sequence comes from Helianthus tuberosus, assembly GCA_030545235.1. Classification (NCBI taxonomy): domain Eukaryota; kingdom Viridiplantae; phylum Streptophyta; class Magnoliopsida; order Asterales; family Asteraceae; genus Helianthus; species Helianthus tuberosus. The sequence goes on along the minus strand of JARYGA010060845.1, from coordinate 11,669 downwards.
CAAATTTACCCTGCAAGTTTATCAAACAACATACAATTCAAAATTATTCTACAAATGATCCTGTAGAATAATTTTGATCTTGTAGAGTATTTTTGTAAAATTATCCTGTAAGTTAATTTTGATATTGTAAAGTAATTTTGTTAACATTTAGTTATGGGGTTTAGTTATTAGTTTTTAGTTTGGGGGGGGGGGGGTTAGGTTTTTTTTAGGTTTTTGGGGATGGTGGGGTTAGGTTTTTTGGTTTTTTTTTTTTTTTTTTTTTTTTGCTAGGTATAGTTTTTTGATTAAAATTACTCTACAAGAACATTTTACAAAACTACTCTACACTACAATATCTTTTGTAGAGTAATTTTGATAATTACCCTACAAGCAGATAATTACAAAAATGTTACCGTGTGCTTTTTGCTTTTTCTTGCTATTCGTACGTTTAGTACGTTAACTTTATTTGTACAGTAACTTTCCGCTGGTTTTAAATGATTGTTATCTTTTAAATTAATGACAAAGGTAAAAGGCTAGATAAAGGTCTGTAAGTTTCAAGTCAGAGTCAGTAAAGTAGTGTAACCGTGAAAAAGTAAAATTGTACGTGGAGTAGAGGATTGGAAATATTGATCAAGATGAAGTTTTAATTTTTGTAAGAGTAATCTGCCATTTTGGTCCACAAGTGAAATCAGCTCAAATTCCTTAAATTAAATCCTGATGTTTTGTCCTCTTCCCCAGGGGTAATTTGGTCATTACAAGTATTATTTTAACAAATTATTAAATAAAATAATTAAATTAATTAATCACTTTACCTTATAAAAGAAGCACAGGCCCAACAATCATCTTCTCCAAACCCAACTGAGAACATCAATTCAGAAATCCTAACTCACTAAGGTTTAACCGAAGACCATTCCGACCGTAACAATCTTCACATACAACGGCTAGAACTTCTACACTTAACCGAATCTGCAGACTTCAACGGGTTAAATCGCAAGAAAAAAAAACAGCAATTACACAAGCACAGATATACAATACTCCTTGCTTTCCAAGAGAACATCTATCTTTCAAATTTTGATGTAATCCCTATTAAATTTCAAATAAAAAATTGGATTTTGTCTCTTATTTATCACCACCATGCATCTATTTGCAATGCTTGTGTTTAAAAAGTAGCAATAATAAAAATAAAAATAATTTCACTGAAGACTTTTAACAAACAGCTTCAATGCATATGATTAAAAGTTAAAACATACTAAACTATAACTTAATTTCCCCATCAAACACTGATTGATCAAAGGGTACATAGCGAAATTTATGTCAAAAAGATAGATATATGATATGATCCTCCACACTTGAATCCAATTTTATTTATCTAAAGTTTTATTATGTATAATAATTATACTTTTGATCTTTCTTGAATTTTATTTATTTTGAATTTTGAATTTCATTTAAATCATTCTATCTCGTCAAAGTAAGTAAGTTTATGTGACGGACACGTAGTAACCGGAAGGGTTACGTACCGGTAGTCGGAGCGTCCTGTCTAGGCTTGGCAATCATATAAATCCAATTAAGGACCAGTTTGCCTACCTGGGGACCAACGATGAGAGTACCGATACCTATTAGGCCAAAGCATGTCACACCAAACGTCACTTAAACTAACAACACTTTGATAAGTCAACGCGTCCGTGTTAAGTCATAGATGCCCTCCAAACAACATTCTATATCACCCCCAACTTGAATCAAATATCCTTTCTATGGATTTTCTTTTGGGTTCAGTATACGTCCATGGATGAACATATGTTGATCATGCAAGAGCTCGGTAATTGCGGGGGCCCACGTGATTACGAAAGTGATGCATGGAAAACATATTAAAACCTCCGACTTATTAAACCCAATGATTTCCAATATTTCATTTTGAGATATCAATTTATTCTAAGTTTATATTATGTGGTTCGTATGATTTTTAGGTGGATTTGTTGATTTTATTTTTATTTCACGTCTTGGATTATTCATATATTCTATGATTCAAATCTATTCATATCATAAGTTTCACTCTCAAATCGACACTTTATACATTCTTACCTAAAAATCACGGGCTGTTGCATTTAATCCTTGTAGATGTCGACCAGACGATACCATATCGGAAAACGAACTGGAAACTCCAGCCGACCTATGGCGGCCCACATTGTGGAGGAAATGGTCGCAGTAATCCCAAACATTGTAGTGCAAGTCCAACAGGCCCTTCAGGGGACTAATGATTAGGGAGGTCAGGGAGGCGCGGACACTTCTAGATGTTCCTACAAGCATTTCAAGTCTTGCGACACCCCAACATATGATGGTACCACAGGTGCTACAATCCTCTTCCGTTGGTATGAGGAGAGGGAAAGTACCTTTTTGAACTGTGAGTGTCCTGACAACCAAAAGGTCAGATATGCGACCGGCAGTTTGCTAGGAAATGCATTGTCGTGGTGGAACGCAGAGAAAAATACTCGTGGTGCGGAGGCCGTTGTTGCCTTATCGTGGGATCAACTGAAGGAAATAATGACCCAGAAATTCTGCCCTCGACATGATATCAGGAAACTTGAGGACAAGTTTTGGGGTTTGAAACAAGATAGTGGAAACAATGTGGCATATAATAAGCGTTTCCATGAGCTGCATAGGATATGCCCAAACCTGTTCACCACTCTTACACGTCTCATAGAGCAGTACATCGGGGGTTTGCCTGATGTTATCAAAGACACGGTGGAAGGTAGTAGGCCAGAAACCCTTGAAGCATCTGGATCGTGAAGGGACCAAGGGGTCAGCTGGCAAGGATCCTATTGAAGAAACAAAAGTGGTGAAAGAAAACAAAGCCGAATCCTCCTCTCGTTTTGGTTCGAAAAGGAAGCGAAAGGGGAATGGGAAAAACTATGTTGTCACCACTAACACTCCTATACCAGCCACACCCCTAAACCAAGTTGCACCCAACACCACTCCCAACAAGAAACCATACACTGGCAACCACCCGTTATGTAATCGTTGCCAATACCACCACCCAAACACCGCTCCCTGTCGCCAATGTACCAACTGTGGGGGTCTTGGCCATCTAGTCAATATGTGTCGCTCTCCACAACGTCAAGTAACCAATCAAAACCAAACTCATCCCAACAACCAACTGGTAACCCAACCTATGTACTAGCCACCTCAAATCATGGTTCCACCCAAGCCTCAAAACATGATCCAGCCTTACTGTCAACCTAACACACCCATGGTGCCACCAGCCAGAGCATGTTTCAACTGCGGTGACCCTAGCCATTTCCGCAACACTTGTCCACGCTTGGTCAACATTATCAACGCACAAGCACAAGCCAATCCAATCAACCAAGCGAACCAGGCTAATCAACCTGCTCGAGGCAGAGCTTTCAACATCAATGCTAATCAGGCGCAGGCTAACAACAACGTGGTTAATGGTAAGTTCTTGATTAATGGTATTTACGCGTCTATACTTTTCGACTCAGGGGCAGATAAAAGTTTTGTGTCATTGGATTTTATAACACCCTTACTATTATAAAAGGGTGTTAGTACTAAAAACGACAATTAGTTGTGCACTTACGAATACACGTACATATAAAATACGGGTTTACTAAAAACTTTTACAGTTTAAAGGTTTTATAACAAAATGTAATTTAGTTCGTCGTTTAAAAGTTACAACGTAAGGCAGTGCGAAAGCTTTAATCTCGTGTGTTCGGTTCTTCGATTAGCTTGATCTTCATTCGGGAATCTCTTGAAATATACCTATAACCAAAACCAACTTAAAAGTTAGCTTCGGCAGTTAAATAACATGATTAAACAAGTCATATGGGCCAAACAATTGAAATAACACAAATTGCCAGCGATATCAGCCCTCGCGGGGCGCGTCAGAGTGGGGGAGTTGCCTACGCGGGCCTCGACCCTCGTCGCGTCACGCGTCGCCTAATTGGCTTCACCGTCGCGTAGCGTGACAGCCTTGTTTTTCCAGAATGTTTGTTTATTTGATGTTGTGCATTCCCAGCTCAACTAACTCAACTTGTTATGCATTAAAACATGCATAACTTTCATTTTACAAATCCGTTTTTCATGATTCTTTTTCCTACGTGTCCGTAATTAAATTACGGACCCGTTTATCACCTCGGTTTGCATAAAAATCTGATTTATACACTATTGGATCTTAAATTTCTTAGGTGATTATTCGACCCGTTTGGCATTATCATCACTCTACATGCTATAGAATCAATAGTTAATTCCTATCATATTTTCCCATCCCGGGCTTGTCGAACCTTAACGTTTACATTCACCGATTCATTTGTATCTATCTAAGCATTTAACCACAATTTACTTCTTAGTCTATTTTAACCCGTTTAGGGGACTTTTTGTCACACCCTGACCGCGTTAAAACAACAAACCGCGGCGAAAACGTCGGGGAGTGTCGTAACAGAATCATTGTTTCACAACACATGGATAAAAGTTCTGTTTTATTGAATTAAGTTTATTACATTGTATTGAAATTAGAAACAAAACATGAACAAATTAACTTTCATTGTTATTAAGTCACTAAGGCCTCGTCCATTCCTATGTGAGCATGCATCAGTACCTGAAACATATGTAAAAATACGTCAGCATAAAAATGCCGGCGAGTACATAGGTTTTGTGTGAGTGTCAGATTCATGGCTCGTTTACATTTTGAAATAACTTGAACAACTTCATTAATTGATATTAGAAAACTTAGTTTTTGTAAAATGTTTATATTGTAAATTAAATAACCAAGTCAAAACAGATTAGTTATAATTTATAAAACCTCGATGTCATGAATCTTAACTCAAAAACATTTGTTTATGTAACCCAGATTGTAAATCGTTTTTTGTAAAAACTCGAATGGTTTATATTGTTAGAAAAACCTTGTAATGTAACTTTGTTTTGAAAACACTTGCCCAAGTGATCTAGATAACGCAACGAAATATAATATGTTAAAAGCACTTATATATAGGAAGTACCAACGGCGTATCCACCATGCTTTTATCACATTACACCCGCCCCGTTACCTAATCACTTCCCTAACCCAATGGTTCAAACATAGATCAAACAGTTCCAAATGGTTCAAACAGTTCAAATAATTCACATAGATCAAACGGTTCAAACAGTTCAAATAATTCACATAGATCAAACAGCTCCAAACCGTTCAAACAGTTCAAAATGTAAAACAATGTGTCCATATGCTGGATGAACATATGCAACAAAATGTAATATATGAAAATCAATGTGCTAGCATGCTAAGTGAACATACCTAGCAAAACATAATGAAATCATGTACTATATGCGTACTAATGAACATAGCAAGTATATGATATAAAAGCATAAAAAACACGAAAGTAACAAGTAGGCACATGTGTTTCACCCCAAAATGTTTGAAAACAGTAAAAGAGGGGACTATGTACTCACTTGAGGATCCTTAGAAGTCTTGAATAACAACCAAGCAAAGCTAGAGGGATCACGAAAATCAATTGGCACCTAATATAGGTAACTATGTTAATAGACCGGACCTAAATCGGAAGATCGGATAGGATGAGGTTTCGTAAACCAAATGAGTGTTGGAACTCATATGATATGGTTTAACAAAGCCTACATACTAAATCGAAACCTAACCTAAGTGCTTACGACCCATTACGACTCGTTTAGGTAGCTTAAGCTACGTTAACGTGTCGTTCATGTGAAACGCGTTCGGACCGCCTAACTAGTCCTATGATAAGTATTATATGCCTTAACATGTCTAATAATGTTGCAAAATCAGTTAAGTGACAAAAGTTTAAGTTACATATGCTTAAATACCAATTATGCATGAAAAAGGCATTTTGCTCATTTTACCTAAGGCATATAAACAACCTATCATACAACTAACTAAACGAAGTGACCATAAGGTAAAACCTCGGAAGGTTATTCCCTATACAACTATGGTCACAAAACATGTTTGGTCGGATCCTAATGGTCGACCAAACGGGTCGGGTTTGAAAGTCTAAGCGGTTGTTTAGACCGCTTATCTTACGACCTTATATAAGCACTAAACTAAAAGTGACGAGCTAAACATGTTAAAACATGTTTAACGAAGTTAGAAAACAAGTTTGATATCAAAACAAAGGGTTTTGATACCCAAGAATAGTTTGGTTGCAAAATACTCATGAATACGCATTTTGACCGAAACTATGACTCGTCACTATACCTAATCAACGTGGTAATCAGTAGGTATAGTCACAAGGGACTATAGCCATCGTGATTACGCTCACGTTGCGAAGTTCAAACGAACTTTGTGTTGACCATTGACCGGTCAAAGCATAAAGTCAAACATTGTTTGACTTTTACGCTTAAAAATGCATAAAAGCATGATAGAAACTTACAAAAGGTCCAAGCAATGGAGATTTGATTCAATTTGCTCAGGTATGAGGTGTGGAAACCCCAACTTAGAGCAGAAATGAATCAAGGTGTGAGGATTGCAAATGGAACATGATGGGTATTTATAGAAATTGGACAACCGTTAGGATCGTTTCTCGATTCACGAGCTTCAATCTCAACCATCCATGTGTGCCCATTGAATTTTAATACTATGGGTGCCCCAAAACAAGCTCATGGTGTTGAAAAACCAAGAACCAAAGCCAGAAAAAGCTGCTGATTGCAGAAACTGGTTTTTGCAGAACTGGGTAGCTTTCGCGCCCTGCGTAAGAGTTAGACTCTTCTTACGCACCCCGCCTGAGTCAGGTTTGGCAGATTGTCATTTCAGGTCCCTGCATGTCCAAAACATGGTTTTCGATGCATTTTCGACACATTTAAGCCCCGTTAACCTCATTTCAAGGCTCTTAAATGAAGTTAAAGTATAGGGAACTTAAAATATGCTCAAAAATATCTCGGATGTCGGTTCGTTTGGTCGTACGGTTGCATTGTTCGGTTAATTACGACGAAACATGAACGGGCGTGAAAAACGATCCAAATTACCCGATGAATGGAATTTTATCATGCCAATCACTAAAATAAAATATTTTAATGATTACATAAATTTTTGGATGCCCGGATATATTCAGAACGTAAGATATGCGCGAAAATGCAAACTTATGCACTTTTTGACGCTTTTTGTCCCTATTGATCAAAAAGTTTATTTTTGCACACCAAACACCTCAAAGCCTATTTCTAAGCTATATAAAGGATATTTTGGGCATTTGTAACTTATGATCAAGTTCCGGAATGTCCGTTACCATTCGATTCGGTATACTTTTGCAGTTTGACGCAAATAGTCCCTGCGATCGAATAAACTTGATTTCGCCACACCAAACCCTCCAAAACTTATTTCTAAGTTATGTAAAGGTTATTTAACGCATGTTAAGCCTATGTCACTATTCTGGAGTGTTTGTTGCATTAAACTGATTATATTTACGTATCAGTTCGCGTATAACCTTCCAGAAAGCGATTTAAAGCTCGAAATCGAACAAGAATTGATATGTGCAAATGATACACGTATTTATATAAATCCCAAGTATGAAACACAATATTTCATTGATTTGGTATTTGTTCGATGGTCGCAGAGGCACAGATGTCACACTTTTGAGCATTTAAACATTAAACTCACTCTTTCACTTCGCATCTTTTATTCACATACTAAACTAATTTTATTCCACCACAACAATTTTGTGGTGGATTTAACATAAGGAATCCATAATCCCAATTTCTACCATTCGGTTAGACATTTTACGCATAAGACCTGTTTTTAGACATTCGACCCACGAATGTCATTACCTATAATTTTTATACATATCTAAGGACTTCGTAATCATAATACAAGTTCCTAAACAACCTCTAAGGGTCGTTTCCCGATTTACCCAACAAGGACTTTTTGGTAAATTTTATGTCCTTCATTTTACGGCGAAAGACCATCACTATCTATTTGACCTAAATTGCACTTTTAACTTTAAATTCGTTTAGGCGTACCTGGCTCGGGTCAATATTTTGACCCGTTTTAATACCTTGTCTCAACATTTGCTAATCCATAGCATCACCAATCCATAAGCCGTCTTATCATGTGAGCGTATGTCTCAACAAACGCTTATTAATCGTTAAATCGTCAAATGGTATCGACGTTACCATTTGACCCGTTTGGTCTAAATGACCGAATAATTTGCACTTAAAATCGAATGGCATTTAATTACCATTTCATAAAGTAACTCATTTTGGATTTTTTACCAAATTGATTAAGTTTATTAAATACGTCTCTTACACGTTTACCCAACACGGCTTATGCCATTTGGTTCCGTTTGAAACATTGACCCTGATTCATGTGTACTTGACTAAATCGCTATTCTACACTTTTTAACCGTTTAGGCTTACTCACAAAGTAGACGTTCAAAAACTCATTTTTACCTTAGCCTTATTTCATGGCTAATTCACCGTCTTACCTCTATTTACCATTAAACATGGTTTTTATCCTTTATATTAGTTCCGACCCGTATTATTTCGTGTCGGGAACCATACCTTAAATTTCATCTTTATCATATTTACAACTTATAGAATATACACGTATTCTACTAAAAGGTGTAAATTTCACTTACCTTGCATCCAGTTATGCTCTTTTCCGCGTACTCGATCCGTTTGACCCGCTTCTTTCCCAAGCCTCCATCTAGCTTGTCAAGTGTCAAACTATCATCATAATTCATAAGACGGTTAGATTAGTCATTATCGCATATGATTATCCCCTCTTACGAATTCTATGTCGAAACTACTATTCGACTTTATCATTGGTTAATTTGACTTATAAAAGTCATTTACCCTTAATCATACAAAATGCAAATTTGCATTCAATAATTCATTTAGGCAATCTCATCAATTATCCGGTAGGCATTATATACAAAATGCAAATTTGCATTCAATAACTCATTTAGGCAATCTCATCAATTATCTGGTAGGCATTATAATGATGCTACCGTTTTAAACTATATATATATATATATATATATATATATATATATAGACATATGCACCAACAAAAATATATATATATATATATATATATATATATATATATATGTATATTTATATATATATATATATTTTTGTTGGTGCATATGTCTGTTGACTTCGTCTTGTATCGAGTCATGTAATAGATTAGATAAACCAAGACGCGTAGTACGAGACAAACGGGAAACAGGTCTGAACTGACCAGTTCGTGCGAACTGGCCAGTCTGTGCGACCTGGCACCAGGTCGTGCGACCTGGTCTGTCCTGGTTCGTGCGAAGTGGCTTTCCCTATATATAGGAGGTCTTGGTTCTTCATTTGTAACTTTTTGATTCCGGTAGCGAAGCTCTGCCGAAGTGTCGCCAGCTCGTGTAACGTTGTGAAATCAATACAATCGACAGTTAATCTACTTCTAAGTGCATATCAAGTTGAATGAAGATCAAATCAATGAATTCCGCCTCTGATTTGATCTAGAACTCTTCTGATCGACTCGTTTTGATCGATTCCCTGATCCTACAAGTGGTATCAGAGCTCAGGAGGAAGAGTTCTTACCATTTCAGCTTGTTTTCAAGGATAAAAACTGATTTCTTCTACTCATTTTCTACACTTTTTCTTCAAAATTTCAACGAATCTACTGTTAAAATGATCTGATTTTGTGATATAACACGTAAACCTGAGTTTTAATCAATCCTTGAACAAATCAGACCTAAAATCAACTTAAAACTTGATAAAATTGATCAAACCGCATGAAAATCATGTCAGATCGTTTGAATTGAGTGTCAGGTCGTTTGAAAGGTTATTCAGTTCGCATGAGCTGAACAGTCAGGTAGTTTGAAACAGTGATCAGTTCGCACGGTTTGATTAGTTGGAGAACCAGTTCGCATGGTTTGAACTGAATTCAGGTCGCATTAAATCCAGTTCGTTTGAAAAGTTGTTCAGGTCCTACGAGGGGTGCCAGATCGCACCAAATTCAGGTCGCATCAAATCCAGTTCGTGTGAGATATAACCAGATCGTACCAAAGCCAGTTCGTACCAATTCAGGTCGTACCAACTTTCCAGATCGTTTGGTTCAGGTCGTGTGGAATTTTTGTCAGTTCGTTTGAAAAGTCTGTTCTTGAAAACTTTTTGCACCGAAACATGGAAAACAAATTTTACAACGCATTTGCTACCCCGATCACTATGGCTCAGAACGTGAACTTAGAAAATGAAATGGGCACCATGTAAAAACCGCCTAAGCTCATGAATATCGAGGAGTATAGTCGATGGGTTGTACGTTTCGAAAATTGGGTTCAACCAAATCACTTAGAGGCGTGGGAATGTGTTGAAGAACGATATGTTAGACCAATTGATGAATACGGAGAGATTGTTGCTATTATAGATTTAGACGCTGATGAGAAAAAGAAATACAAAAGTGAAAATATGATGATCAGTATTTTGCAACAAGCTATTAAGGAAGACATCTTGATTTTATTGCAACACAACGGAAGTGCACACTCAATGTGGAAAGCACTAAAAACGAAATTTGTTGGAAGCTTAGACATGATCAAGAACAAAAAATCGCTTTTGAAGAAAGAATTTGATCTATTTCGTGGATTAAAAACTGAAAGCACCAAAATGATTATTGAAAGATATTGCAACTTGGTGGTTAACATGAAGCGATTGGATATCAAGAAAGATAGAGAAGAATGAGTTGAAAAGCTAGCCGATGCATTGCCACAAGATGTTTGGGGCACATATCTTATGATTCTGAAGAATAATGATGAATTTGCGAATCTATCACTGGGAAAGTTTATTGAAAAAATCGTGGTTCAAGAGATGGAACAACGGAAGATGGCGAAAATGAAGGATTCTAATGGTGAACAAGACATTGGTCTGTACTACAAAGGAGGTACGATTGATAAGACCAACATTGCACCAAAGATCGAAACTGCATTTAATGCAAAAAGTTCTTCTGGAGGGTCATCTCAAGGATCAAACAACAATACTGGATTCTCTTCATATCCATCATTTGATCCAAATTTTTCAGCAACAAGTTCTAAACCGCAAAGCTCATACAACAGTAATGGCCAAGTTATACAATGCAACATTGCATTACATCTTCAGAATGGGCAGAATTTCTCGGAAGAGGTTGCCAAAGGTCATATGTCATTATTGGTGACCGTTTTAGAGTCTTATGAGAGTTTGGTAGCCGGAAGGATTGGTAATCCAATGTTGACCAAAGAGGATTATGATCAGATAGATGCTGAAGAGATGGAACTCATGGATTTAAAGTGGTGTATGGCTAGTGTGTTGAGGAGAGCTGAGAAGTTTAAACAGATCACTAGAAGGGATGATTTCCGTGATGCTGGAACTTCACCTTTAGGTTTTGATAAATCTAAAGTTACTTGTTCTCGTTGCAGGGAGAAAGGGCACTTTAAGCGAGAATGCACAAATCGCGAAGCAAGTGGAGCTCAAAATCCATTCGGCAACAATGATTATCATCGAAAAGCGATTTATCATCAAATTGCTCCGCATCAACAACAATCGCCACAAACTTCACATGCTAGGAAGGAGATCGAAGAGCCATCAAAGAAAGCTTATCTAGTTCATCAAGACGATGAGAGAATTCCAGAAGGTTTCAATTGGGATGATTATGATCCTAACAGACCTTCAAATTCTAAAGCATTTGTTGCTCAAATTTTTGAAGATTC
>JARYGA010060844.1:97823-136194 GCA_030545235.1 Helianthus tuberosus | reverse complement strand
AGAAGCCTCTAAGGCACAGTTCATTTACGAACTATCAAGAGCAGGATTACACTCAAGAACCTGGAAGACATAGTTCATTTACGAACTATCAAGAGCAGGATTACACTCAAGAACCTGGAAGGCATAGTTCATTTACGAACTATCAAGAGCAGGATTACACTCAAGAACCTGGAAGGCATAGTTCATTTACGAACTATCAAGAGCAGGATTACACTCAAGAACCTTGGAGACATAGTTCATTCGGGTATCTAGAGACTGCTGATTATGTTGGTTACATCAGTCCAGACGTGAAGTATCAAGTGCCTGGTGAAACAAGTTCGTTCATAAATCAAGATATTTACGGAAAAAAACCATTCAAGGACGATCCTGGTGAACCAAGTCCGTTCATGACACAAGATACAGACGGACAAGGTTTTTTTACCAACCTTTTAAACACACCGGGATATGATTTCATGGGGTTGAACCAAAATATTGTCGGACAAAGTTCTTTCGCCAACTCTACAAGTGCGCCAGGCTATGACTTCATGGGGTTGAACCAAGATCAAGCATCACAGGTGATACACAACTATATTCATCTAATTCCAAAAATCTTCCATGCGTATGTTACACGCATACATAACGTGTTAGGTGTAATTACAATTGCACACGTGAATGGTAACCATTTTATAATGGTAGAATTGCAAGGAGAGTATCCAATTGCCAGCACAAACAACCTATGGAAATTAATGAGAGAAAATGATGCAGCTGGCTGGGAGAATATATTTGAATCACGTCAAAATATGTATAAGTCTTGGATAGCACAACCTGCTACATTTGGGGGGGTGTATCGATTAAACCTCTGTATGTAAATTATTAAATGATAATAATTTTGTAAAAAAGTACTTATTTTTATATAGCTTTTGTTACAGCCATAAATATAATTTGATAAATTATAACAATAAAAACTAATAATAAATACTATATAATTACTACTACTACTAATAATAAATATAATAATAATAAATATAATAATAATAAAACTAACTAATTAAATAAATGAATAAAAAAAGACAACAAAAAAGACAAAACAGGCTAAAAACAAAAACCAAATGATTGATGGATGTGATGTTTTTAATGGGGGGTGTAATTAGTAATTAGGGGGGGGGGGGGTTATATTATGAATGCACAAACAAAAACGATAAATGTCACTTAACAATAAAGAAATTAAAACCCACAAAATAATAATATTCATTCAAAAAATAACATAAAAAAACTTACGGTTGCTAGAACCAAACATCCTTCTTCTCCATTCCTTGACAATACACGTCCAATAACAGCCTCCAGTTCTCAAATTCTGGAAACAAACCACAACAATCCAGCAAAAATAACTTACACCTCAAGAAACACAACACAAAACACACCTCACTTGCTGTTACCGATTCTGAAGCCTACGTTGATTCAAATTCAACAGTTGTAGGTGTTGATTCGAAAGAGAAATGCACCAAAGACGGAGTCCAATAGTCGCTGGTAACGTCATCAAGTCCACCTTCCCAATCCTTAGGTTTCGTCTTCGGCCTCGCCGCCACGTCCGCATCGCCGCCGTTCGCCGCCGGTCCAGCGCCACCGTCATCCAGAACAGCCCTAATCTCCTCCGTACGGCGCAAATACTCAGTGAATTTCTGCGTAATCGCCTCTCGAATCTTAGGGTTTTGCTCGTATTTCAAGTGAGTTTTGAAATACTCCAATGCGTTCATGTAAAGAGAGAAAGGTTTTGCGTAATTTCCGGATTTGTCTTCTTGTACGGCTTGCTTTACGTACTCGATTGCTTGTTCTTTGAAGTTGCTGTACATGGTGATGAAATTGGGGTAGTTGTGGAGTGAAACCCTAGGTGAATTCGGTGGATTTAGGGTTTTGATTTTGGGGAAAAAGGGGATGATGGTGATGGTTTTTCGGTTTTTTATTGTGAAGGGATTTAGGGTTTTGATTTTGAGGAAAAAGGGGATGATGATGGTGGTGATCAGGTGATGTAGAGTGAATAAATATGTTTTTGTTGACACCTAAAAAAAGTGATGGGTTGAGATTCGAACCAGCGTCAAAGCTGGGAACAAACACCACACCAACCACCAAACCAAGAACCAAATCATGTAAGGCTATAAAATGAAATTATATATATGCAGCATAAAAATTGGATGAGCTGAAAAGACTTACTATTCATTAGGTTTGTTTTTTAATATATATATATATATAATATACATAAATTACATTAACTAAAAGTTAATATCTGATGTATTAATATTTGATGTATTAATGTTGTTTTGCTTATTCTAACAAGCTAATTAGATTGTATTTTGACACCAAATAACATATGAAACTAGAAGATCTCATCACAATTAATGAGCAAAGAAAACTTGTTAAATTTATCACAGTCAATAGCGTCCAAGATGAAGAATAAAATGGCAATAGCAAGTCTGATGTAGCCATGGCTACTGTTGAGTTTGACTATGAAAACAATTACATGAAATGGAATAATCAAAACTCAATTAACTAAAATAAGAAACTTTAAGAGTTTGTTTGATCAATTATGTTTTCTTAAATTCTTTTATGTCACTCAAATGATGTTCTTTACTTGTTTTCCCAACCACCAATTTTTTCTTGACCCATAACCTTAAAGCAAAAGTATCACATAATTAGCCACAAAAATTCATGTTATATTATGTAAAACTCTAGAAGTTGATTAAATAAATTAACGAATCTTAAGATAAGTTCATGACAATACCTTGTTGGATCTTCTGACTGTCATATCCAACCAATTTAAAAAACTTGCAATTTCTGTGTTAACATGTTTTGATAAACAGGTTGTGTTTAGGGCGACCTATTTAACCCTTTAGCTAAAGTGCTAAATATGTCGACCAACCAACCTATTTAACCTATGTTCTACAATCAATCGAACCAATTAATACGTCTACAACTTCATTACTACCTGTTAACCAACATTTAGATGAAGGGTTATATGGATCGTTTTTAGTTTACATGATTTTAAATGCATACCGGCTACAAATATATATATATATAGACATATGAGTGAGTTAGCGTTTAACAATTGAACATTCCAACGTTAATCCAAAATACTAACAATCTAACACAATTAACATCGTACTTAGAGTCCAAACATGCATATATTGATAAAGTAGGGTCCCTTGTTTTTTGGACTTCGGTTTTTTAATTATTTTATTATATTAATTTATTTAAAATGTTTTTTTAACAGCCGAACATAAGAATTTTATTAGAAATTTAGGGGTATTGGAAGTAAAAAAAATAGGAGAATTTTATTAATAGGTATGGGCAAATAAAGTATTATTAATTCGTGTATTAGAGTTTTTTTTAAATAAAGGCCAAAAATAAAGATTTTTATTAGAAATCTAGGGACGATTAAAGTAAATTTTGAGCAATGAAAGTTCAATTCGTAGCTCAGGTGATGATATAGGGGCAATGGAAAGATTTAAAAAAAAACACAATTAAAATTAAACATTTATCTATATATTAAAAACTAAACTTTATGAACAGTACAAGTTTATATTAGATTATCTATATATTAAAAACTAAACCTTATGAACAGTACAAGTTTATATTAGTAATTTTGTTGTCTTCTTTCATCTAAACATGTCATCATAATATACACGTACACACCATCATCACTTTTTCATCTCAAAACCCTCACTCCAACCCACCATCACCCCTCCACCATCCATCTCAGGCACCAAATCCGACCATCGGACACCATTACACACCACTTTCTCCCCACAACACGCGTCATCCACCGCGTGTATACCGGCATCGACACCGCGCCTCCCTTACTACCACCGATCACCACCGGTCTGGCTCAAACCGGCGTCAATCGACATCGCCACATCGGCGACACAAGCACTTCCAAATAAGGGTACGCATGTCTTCTCCCCCTTCTCACTTCATGCCTAACAAGTCCAGTTTTTAATTAAATAAGATAGCTTTAAAATTTGAAAAAGGTGATGAGAGATTAAATAGGAGTGATTTAAGCAGCACAATTAATTTATATATTTTTTTGGATAACATATTTAATCGGGAAATATATATTGTAATACCCCCAATAAATGACACGTGTCACTCAAACGGTTTCTTTTATTTTATTATATAGATATTAATATTAAAAGAAATTAACATTAACATTAACAATTAACATTAACATTAACACACACAAATCTATTAAATTTAAAACCTTGTAAACAGTAACAATATACATGTGTCCCTTCATGATTTGTTCTTATCTCCTTTCCTCCCTTAGACTGTCCGCAATGCAACAGGCTGCATTTACTACATGCATCCTAGTCATCACTGCCACATCAGCTTTTTACTTATTATTAACAAATGCACTCTCTCTCCTCTTTTTAACTCCAACTCATCATTCCCACATGCACCCTCTCTCTTCCACATCACCATTTCTTTTTCCAACCCATTAGTTTTTAAAGGGCCCACCTTCACCTTCTCCTCCTGCATGTAGGTGCACTTCCCTAAGTGCAAACCCCTTACTTTATTGTCCACCCCAATGCATCCTTAACAAGTGCACACGCCACGTCATTAAGTGCAACCCCCAAATGGAAGCATTGGAGGCAGTCTTGTTAAAACCTTTGTATTCAGGTTACAATGTGGTACTGTCTTTGGTAAAGTTGTTTGGGGTTTCAATATATGCTTGTGAGACACCGGTTCGAATCTCCGTCTTCGTTTTTTTTTCCTGCAGATCCAGAGGTATAGAAAAGGGGAGAGAGATGGAGATGCGTGAGGATCTTTCAGTTTCGTTTTTGGGTCATATCTTCGTTAATCGATCTCTGATTTCCAAATCCTGGCAATTTCTTAACAGTTTACGGTTGTACAACGGCTGCAGGGGCAACAGAGATCGTCGCCGATGGAACAGGCCGCCGGACGGTGGTAATTTGTAAGGGTTTCTCTACACTTTTGTCTAGGTCTCACATTGGTAATTTATTTGATGAATTTAACTCCTTGATTTTCGATTTCAAAATCTTTTATGTATGATAAATATAAAAGGTTAAGCTAACCTTTTTCATTTGAGTTCATACTGATTCTTTGTAATGTGCAGTCAAATCTGTGGACTTTGACGCCGTATTCGAGTTTTTGGGGGATGTTTGGGTTTTGTATTTTTTTTTTTTTTTTGTGTTTCTTTCCAAAATTGTCTATTGACTTTGCAAATTTTACCTTAGGGCTGATCACTTCAAGAGTTACAAGAAAAACTTGATGATCTTTGATGGTTGTGGTGAAAGATGCTTGAACAAGAGTTTAAGCCAAACATGAAGAAAATAACTTATGTAAACACAACCACAGGGATGAAGAAATCATCAAATGTATACTTGACAAAAAAAAAGGTTTGATGTATAAAGAGATTCGAGAGACACAACTACTGGTCGTAAACATAACTTATATGGTACTTTGGTTGTACATTTAGAAACTCCCCACGCGATACATGCTCCTCACCCCTCGGCGTTTGTGACCTAAACGTGCCTTTTAAGCCGAGCTCAGTCTCATGATCTTCGATTACTAATGACTTGGCTTGCTGCAGGAAACATTGATGGGAAGAAAGAGCAACGCACATCGGCCATGTAAAGAATGTAACTAATGGTTGAATGTTAATGACACTAATATGTATGCCTAAACATAACAATTTTTGATGGTTGTGTCCGTTAAAGCAGCATGATAATTTAATGGTTCTCAGTTATTAACATAACGAATTCTCGATGCCCTAACCAAGTGAGACCATCATCTAATGTCGCGCAACGCGCGAACAACCGAATACCCCTAGTTTATTAAATAAATATAACTAAAATTTATGAGGTTGAAGGAGAGAATGATTGAAGTCTTTTATTATAAGTTATATGTATTTATCTATTTATCAACTCATGTATAAACATCTATTTATCAGTTCATGTATGAACAATAGTATCTTATAAGTCTAATATGAAATTCTTTTGCCTATTTAATATAACTTTGATGTGCTATTGGATAAAATATTGAATTAAGTTGTGAACTTTAAGGTACTTATTAAACCTTATTTTTATTTATGTTTAGTTTGGTAGTGCTTAAACTTATCTTTTAGTGGGATAGTGCAAGTTTACTGGAATCTTAAGGCATGGTACGTGTTTTAAGTGTGCTATTATATAAGGGTGTCACACCCTGATATTTCCACGTATTACTGGTGGGCCTGGTGGGGAGTATCGTGACGTAGTTGATATCATCATAGTCAATTTATCACAGTTCAATGAACAGCGGAAGTTTAAAAGTAATAATATTACAAACCGAATGAAAGTAACATAAGTATTACAAACGAAATGTAAAAGGATTCGCAGGCGGATCAAAACAAAGGAAATATTGTTCAATAGATTTTAAAGTGATAAAGCTTGCAAGACTCTTTATTTATTCACTCAGGAGTAGCCAGCCTATTTCGCATAGTACCTGCACTTAACCTTTTGGAAAATACGTCAGTTTACACTGGTAAATACAATTAACCGACTCTTTTGAAAATATTTAAGAAAATTGATTTTAATGCACAAGGCACAAATAATCTTTTATAACTTGGGACAATTATAAAAATAACCTTGTATACAGTTTTATATGTTTGTAGTCCGTCAGGGCCGGTTAGAAGAGCCGGACAAGATTAACTGACACACCACAGGTATAATGCCCACTAGGAAAACTCCTTACTGTGGGATACCATTTATACATACGCAACTGTCAGGTGTATGCCTACACCCCGTGCTTAAGTCGTGGCCATTTCAATGAATGAGCCGAGGATATCCAGGACATGGTCATTAACCCCCCAAAGGCATTGCACAAAACAAAACAGATTAAAACGGGTTATGTAAATATATTAATCACAATCCGATTTAAATAACTACACACCCGACCTAGCGGTATTATTATAATACCGTATCCCAAGCCCGTATAACGGAAAATAAGTTAAAAGTATTTACCTGAGCAAAATATACAAATTTATCTCAGCCGTATAACAATCAGCAAGTGCAAATATCTTTTACTGGGCTCCAAAAATTGGAACGAAGGTTTTAATAACCTATTAGATTCCTAACGGGTCTTACTTAAGTTTAAACTTAGACCGATTAGTTTTAAAGAAAGATATACAGTTCAAAACGCAAGATTAAGCGAAGACCGGATTAGAATGTGATTTAGACCCGACAAGTATGAAGACTTGTATAATATGGGTAAACTAAACACATTCTGAATTTTGAGGTAAAAATGATAAGGTTTGACCCGTTTCGGTTAATTTACGCAAACTAGTTACATAAACCGTACCGAACGCGAAAAATGCATAACGGGTAACCAAACGAGTCACGTACAGGTTTCACAAGTTAATATACCTTAAATATGTTGTGATATCAGTAGGATACCTTCCATTATGCCCAAAACGAATTTAAAACCAATTTAAGCCCCGTAGGGGTATTTTGGTCATTTTTAAGATTATAAAAGAGGTTAAATAATAATCTGAGGTTTTGGTCTAAACTGATCAGTAAAAATATTTATTTTAGTAGGTTATATCAGTAAGATATTGTATAAAAGAGGTTAAATAATAATCTGAGGTTTTGGTCATTTCACAAAGCTTTAAAGGGTCAATTCTGGAAATCTGAGTTTAAAACTTTTACCTACTATTAAAGTATCAAAATTTACTTATAATGTCAGTAGGTAATGGGTCTTAAATGGTAAACATAGTTTTAACCCATATTATTTGTTTGAAAAGCGTAAAAAGTTGGTTTTAGGCGATTTCCAGGTTATATAAGGAAAGCTGAGATTTTTATCAGTCCAGAAGGCTTAGAATATTTTTTTTAACATAAGAAATCAGTAGAAAAAGATTTGGTATCAAAATGTTATGTAAAACTCATTTTATTAGTAAAAAGGGTATAACCGTCAATTTCCGAATCAAAGCAAGAACCCTATGTTATGATCAGTTTAAAAATTAATAAAAATCTCCAAAAAATCCCAAAATATTATATTACATAAGTGGGTAAAACTTTTGGTGTCAAAATTTGGTTTCAAATGGGTTTTATGCCGAAAATGCCGTTTAATTAATAAAAAGGCTTCAATTTACGATATTGAGCATAACTCCTAATTTAGACCACAAACTGATGTCAAATTTTTAGGACATGTTTATAAATCAGTAATAAAGGTTTTTTCCCTCTCACATTTTCAAAAATCTCGTTTTAATATCAAAAGGGCATAATGGTCAACTTTTAAGCAATTAACGAAAATATGCAATGAACTAGGATTTCTAAGGAACCAAGTTGTATAACCTCATAGGGTTATACTAACCTATATTATGGTCCTAAAGGAACCCTAAGGCATATTTAAAACAAGCTAAATCGGGTCAGAACTGAAAGTCAAAGCAAAAGTCTACTTTTGCGACTTTCGGTTCCGAACCGAGCCTAAACTCATAATTGTCGGGTTGAACATGCTTAGACATGTTCTTACATTATTTACCAAGTTATTTTAATGTTAAAACATGTTCCATAACTTCTACATTATCAGTTATGAATTTATTTGCAACAATAGCTTCTGTTGACTTTTTAATATTAAGTTTGACCCGACAATTGACAAAGTTAGAGTGCGAATCAGTAGGTGCCCTTTCAAGGGTTTATTACCTACATAATTACCAACTCATAGCCACTTTCAATTGGAATAATGGCTAGACCGTTAGTGATTAATCACTAAGTCAAAGCTTAATTACGATGGCTTTGACTTTTGGTCATTAGACTAATAAAACTTGAACTTAAGGAGCTAAGAACACTTACAATTGTCCTTAGCACGAATTTGGAACTTAAGAAAACTTGCTTGAGCTCCAGGAAGCTCCAGAGAATGAGTAGTGAACAAAATTTCAAGTGAGCAATGAACTTATGAACACAAGTCCCTTATATATGAATTCTAGAGCCTTAAGATTGATCCACCTGCCCCTACAACTGATTTCTGATGATCCCAGGTGTCCCCTATGCATGAAAATCTGTTGGCTCAGTCCCTGGTATCGAAAAATGGCATGCAAAGGCGGTGGAACTGGCTGGACATGCACCTGTCCACATTTTGGTCGCTGGTGACTTCTTTGCGGGTCGCGTAGACTCTTTAAGAGTCTTATGTGGGCCGCGACACTCCTCTATGACCGGAAACAAACTTTCAGCAATTGCAGTTTTGGTCCCTGATCCATATTATGTTTATTTAAGTTCCATTTATTGCATTTTGGATCCCCATAGTTAACTTTTAAGGACTTTGGGTCATAAACTAACTCCGTTAAACTCCCGGTTAGTTGTACGATCACCCGAAAGTCTTGTATTCATCGAAACTCTACAAAATTAATATCCAATATTCTTGGGAGCGACATATATAATTATTGCAATGTTTTTGGGATTGTTAAAAGGCCACTCAGAGGTTACTTTCAACATGTTGACACTTTTAGCCCCTATGTTTTATAAGATCCTTATTTTGAGCACAACGACTTTCCAAGTTCGATAAATTATTCGTTAAAGAATACGAACGTCATGTGAGGTCAATCAAAGGCACAAGAATGGCATGTTGAGATTTTGGATCCCTTTTACAACACATTTACATTGTTTGACAATTTTAGTCCCTTGGAAATAATTCCTTGCACGTTTAAACCCATGACACGTGTCTTTATTATATTGGTCATGATTTTACGAGGTGTTACATCCTCACCCCCTTAAAAATCTCGACCTCGAGATTTACTGAAATAAATGAGGGTACTTCTGTTTCATTGTGGACTCAACCTCCCACGTATACTCGGGACCTCTACGGGCATCCCATTTAACCTTCACAATCGGTACGTGCTTCCTTCGAAGCTTCTTGACATGTCGATCCTCGATCAACAAAGGTTTTTCAACAAACTTTAAGCTCTCATCAATATGCACATCTTTATGTGACATGGCTAGCGATTCATCGGCTAGGCATTTTTTTAAGTTGCAGATGTGAAATACATTATGGATTCCACTGAGCTCTTCAGGCAGGTTTACCTTGTAAGCCACTGTTCCGACACATTCGATGATCTCGAATGGTCCTATGTATCTTGGGCTTAGCTTGCCTTTCTTGCCAAATCACGTCACCCCTTTCCAGGGTGATACCTTAAGTAACACTTTGTCACATACCTCGAATTTTAGAGGTTTGCGCCTTTTATCTGCGTAGCTTTTCTCCCTATCCCTGGCAGCTTTGAGACGATCACGTATCTGCACAATCTTATATGTCGTCTCCAGGACTATATCAGGTCCTATTAGTTGGACATCTCCAACTTCCGCCCAACAAACTGGCGTCCTACACTTTCTTCCATACAAAGCTTCAAAAGGTGCAGATTGAATACTCGAATGATAGCTATTATTGTACGAAAATTCGATCAACGGAAGATGATCATCCCAACTTCCACCTAAATCAATAACACAAGCTCGTAGCATGTCCTTGAGTGTTTGTATTGTATGTTCACTTTGACCATCCATCTGAGGATGATATGGAGTGCTGAAGTTTAATCGAGTGCCTAGGGATTGTTGAAAGCTTTTCCAAAAATGCGATGTATGTCTCGTATCCCTATCAGAGATGATAGACACTGGCACTCCGTGAAGAGATACAATCTTGTCCACGTACAGCTGAGCTAACTTATCTGAGCTGTGTGTTTCCTTAATAGGTAAGAATTGGGCTGACTTGGTCAGTCTATCTACTATAACCCAAATAGTATCATTTCCTCACTTTGTTTTCGGTAACTTAGTGATAAAATCCATAGTTACCATTTCCCACTTCCAGGTGGGAAGTTCAGGCTGTTGTAGCAAACCTGACGGCTTCTGGTGTTCTGCCTTAACTTGTGCGCACGTCGAACATTTGGCCACATAAGTGGCTATAGATTTCTTCAAACCTATCCACCAGTAATTTGGCTTTAAATCCTGGTACATCTTGTCACTGCCAGGATGAACAGAATACTTGGAACTATGGGCTTCTTGAAGGATAACGTCCCTGAGTCCTCCATAAATTGGAACCCATATTCGTCCATTCAATCTTAGGATTCCATCCTTGCCATATGATAACTGTTCAACAGTTACTCCCAACTTTTCATTCAGATAGTTAGCTTCTAATACAGCTTCCTTCTGAGTGGCTAACAACCTTTCATTCAAGCTGTTCTTCAATTCAATGCTCTTGGCAATGATTCTAATGGGCTTAACCCTTTCCTTCTTGCTCAAAGCATCGGCGACTACATTCGCCTTGCCTGGATGGTATCGGATTTCACAATCATAATCATTCAGTGTCTCCATCCATCGACGCTGTCTCATGTTCAGATCCTTCTGGTTAAACAGAGGTTGAAGGCTCTTATGATCGGAATAGATCACACACTTGGTTCCATATAAGTAGTGTCTCCAAAGTTTTAGTGCAAACACAACGGCACCCAATTCCAAATCGTGGGTGGTGTAATTCTTTTCGTGCACCTTTAATTGTGGGGAAGCATAGGCAATAACCTTGCCTTTCTGCATAAGCACACATCCCATCCCTGTGTGCGATGCATCACAATAAACCACAAATTCTTCAATTCCTTCAGGCAATGTCAACACAGGTGCATTGCTTAACTTCTGTTTAAGAATATCAAAGGATTCTTGTTGCTTAGGACCACCCCAATCAAACTTGATATTCTTGCGAGTTAATGAAGTTAGGGGTGCAACAATCCTTGAAATTTTTTTCAATAAAACGGCTGTAATATCCTGCCAGACCCAAGAAGCTACGAATCTCTGTGGGCGTCTTTGGCTCTTGCCAATTCATGATAGCTTCAATCTTAGCGGGATCCACCTTGATACCACGCTCACTCACAACATGTCCAAGAAATTGGACTTCACGAAGCCAAAACTCACATTTTGAAAACTTAGCGTAGAGCTTCTCTTGCTGAAGAAGTTTAAGGATATATCGAAGGTGCTTTTCATGATCAGCCTTGTTCTTCGAATAAATAAGAATGTCACCAATGAAGACGATGACAAACTTGTCCAAGTAGGGTTTGCAAACGTGATTCATGAGATCCATGAATACTGCTGGTGCATTAGTGAGCCCGAAAGGCATCACCAAGAACTCGTAGTGACCATATCGAGTTCTGAATGCAGTCTTATGCACATCTTCATCTCTGACCTTCAGTTGATGGTATCCTGACTTCAAATCAATCTTGGAGAAGTAACTTGCCCCTTGCAATTGATCGAACAGATCGTCGATCCTGGGCAATGGATATCTGTTCTTGATTGTAACCTTGTTTTGCTCGCGATAATCAATGCATAAACGCATTGATCCATCCTTTTTCTTCACAAACAGAATTGGTGCTCCGCAAGGAGATGAGCTAGGCCTAATAAAACCTTTTGCCAATAAATCATCCAGTTGAGTTCTTAACTCTTTCATCTCAGTCGGTGCTAACCTGTAAGGTGCTCTTGCAACAGGTGCTGCTTCAGGAATAATGTCAATTCTGAACTCCACTTGCCTATCTGGAGGTAAACCAGGTAGTTCTTCAGGGAATACTTTTGGATATTCAGAAATAACAGGGATGTCTTCAACGTTGGGCTTTGGTTCATCAATAGTTACTTGTGCCATGTAAATGACACAACCCTTCTTCAAACACCTAGACGCCTTAAGCATAGACACTTGCTTAGGCAACCCATACTGAGTATCTCCTTGTATTGTGAGTGGCTTACCATACGGAGTCTTGATAACCACTTGTTTCTTGTCACAAACAATATGGGCTTGGTTATGAGATAACCAGTCCATGCCTATCACTATGTCGAAACCAGCTAGTTTCAAAGGAAGCAAAGATAATGGAAAAGAGTGGTTCCTAATGGATATAAAACATCCATCTAACACGGTTGAAGCAGTTTCTATGGTACCGTCGGCCAATTCTACATCATATTTTATGCTTAGGGTTTTAACATGCAGATTTAATAACTTACAAAATTTATCATCCACAAACGACTTATCTGCACCCGAATCAAATAATACCCTTGCATAAACATCATTGATAAGAAAGGTACCTGTTATCACGTTGTCATTCTGAATCGCTTCTTGTGCATTCATTTGAAAGACCCGAGCATTGGTCTTCTTACCTTCTTTAGTTTTTTTTGCATATTTTGGGCAGTTAGTCTTAATATGCCCCTTCTCGTTGCAACCATAATAGGTCGCGTCCTTCAACTTCTTGCACTCCAAAGTCTTATGTTCTTTGGACTTGCAGATCCCACATCCCGTAGGCTTTGATTGTGACTGCGACTTTGATTCAAACCTGCATTTTCCAAAATGACGCTTCTGGCAGGTTTTGCATTTAGGCTTCTCATCTATTTGCTGGTTACCGTTGTTAGACCCATAATTCTTCTTGTGGTCTGAGTTCCCCATATGTTTCTTATCAGAACGACGTGAGTTCTCATCCTCACGTTTCCTTTTCCCCTTATCAGAATTTCTAAGCGATCTCTGCCTGACCGCAATGAGGGTAAGAGATAATGACAAATCAGCCACCGACCTGAAAGTGGTGGGTCTAGACGCTTTCACACTTGCTTTAATCTCCGGAGCTAAACCTCCAATAAAACGGGCTATACGTTTTGGTTCCGGTGTGACCAAGTATGGAACCAATCGTGACATGGTATTGAAACTGGTAAGGTATGCCTGACAGTCTAAGTTCTTCATGACCAAGGTCAAGAAGTCAGTCTCAATTTTTTCAACTTCATGTTGAGGACATAAATTTTCCTTGATTAACGTAACAAATTGAGCCCATGTCAAGTTGTATAACGGAATCTTCCCTATAGCTTGGATTAGGGACCTCCACCATGCTAGAGCTTCACCTTTGAACGATTATGAAACAAACTTCACAATATCTTGCTCTGCGCATCCACTAATATCAACCACTGTATCCATCTCATCTAGCCACGTCATGCAATCAATGGCTCCTTTTTCCCCAGAGAAATCCCTGGGCTTGCAGGATACAAAATACTTATAAGAACAGGTTTTAACTCGTGGCTCTTGATCGAATACAATCTTCTTAGACGGGATACTGTGCTGATTTGATGAGTGTTGGGCATCGTCCTTCTTTGACTCGTGAGTTTTAGAAGGTGGTTTACTATGAGCCACAGAGTGAGTCTTAGAGTGTGTGCCACTAGATTCTCTAAACTGCCTCTCCACGGCTTTAAAAACAGCATTGTCAATTAATGCTCGAAGTTCCGCACCAGTTACGTTGATTCTGGTAGTATCATGATTTTCCCTTGGGTGACTGTTGATTTCTTCTGATTCTGCCATGTAGCTTGATTGCTACATAAAATAATGACAATGATTTATTCAGAAGTCTATAACAGTATTGTCATTCTTGATGATTTATTAACCATGGTATTAATAAACCATATTGGTTAATTTGCTAAGCATATTCATTTAGGATTTTTCATTATAATCAATCCTCGGTTATAATTCATTAAAATATTATAATGGCACAAAAGGCCCAGTCACAAGGACAATTTAAATTATAAGCCATGATCTTATAGGATCGAGGCATTAAGGCTTGAACATAGTTCATTACCTTTTCTTGACAGGAAGTCGTAGACTACAACTGTCTTTTGTCTCAAAGGATAATAAATATGGCCCGTAGGCACTTCATCACTAATGGATGATTGAATAATAATTAGAGAAAAGGAATTGGAAGAATCCAATATAAGGATGACTTATGTGATTTTATCGAATCACCTTTGCCAGGAGTGTTAACATGTTTTCAGATGTTAACAAGGATTTGAATCTTAATAAAGTACTACCATCATGGCCCTGTCTTAAAATGACACATGGGCTAGGTTTTGCCTTTAAGATTTTGTTTAATATATAATGACAAATCTTACAAAAGGAATGATATTTTGATTTATTTCACATATTATATTCATGCAGTGATGACAAATGAAATTTAAAATTAAAACATTCCATTAAAATTTTTAAAAGGAGTACATATTTGCCCTAAACTGGACTTTTACACAAATAACTTGCCCACGCAGGGGCTAATCTAAAAATACAAGTCCTCGCAGGGACTAGGTACATAAATAGATGTCCACGCAGGGACTTAATTGAAAATTAAAAATACAAAACAAACAAATAAGGAATTTCAATAATCCCTTTTGTTCTTCCCCTTGATTAAATCATCCAAACCCTTAAGTAGACCCTGACGGCTCCTACGCTCCCTCTGAACATCCCGTTCCACCTGATTCAACCTTTGAATGATCTCCTGCTGCTGCGGTGGTTGGACAAGTGGCGGCTGCGGTTGCTACTGCGGCTGAGGCTGAAGAGGTGGTGGGTATTGATACCCATATGCTGGGTATCCAGTCTGGTAGGAAGCTCCGTAGGGCCCTTCAGGATGAAGAGCATTGTAGTTTGCCGCTACGAGATACGGGTCAACATTAGGGGCGTTGTAGTAATTGCAGCCAGAGTGGCCTGGCTGCTCAAAAGGGTTATACGCTGCTGCACCAGCGTAAGAAGGTATTGGGTTATCAAAACCCACATGTGGTAGTGGTGGTGGTGCAACTGGCTCAGAGTCCACCTCAGAAACTGGGTTTGAAGGCCCTCCCATCTGTGGGTCTTCATACAGTGGCGGGTAGTGACTGCCACTGGAGTGTTGGGGGGTGTTGAAGTGGAATCCCCCTCGCACGGACATCCGTGCTCCTGATCTTCTCCGCCTCGGTGGCTCCGGAGGCGGTTGCTGCTCTGGCGGCGGTGGTGGCGGTGGCGTAACCGCCTGGAAACGCGAATCCTCAGAAGGATCCTACTGCTGCTGTTGAGGTGGGTTGAATGGAGGAGTGAACTCCCAGGGGTAGGTGGCCCACTTTTCTGCAAAGCTGTCTGGACCCCTGTATGGCGAACCGTGAAAGGACGATCTGTCAGAAATCTCTATGGGATGTGTGGGCGTCCCAGTTGGCAGCTCGGCGGGATCGGGGTCATCATCCATTTCCATATCCTGCATCTCAGGATAATGGTCAGTGGGTCCCAGAGGGTTTGGACCCTCTGGTTCTTGAACCTGGTTTACCAGATTGAACCGGCTTTGGAAGTACGGGGTCGGGTCCTGAAAGGCGCGGTGAGAACCCGACCGCTGCAACGGCAAGTAGGAATGGCGGGAATGATTGGACTCGTTGCCTTGATGGAGCCCGAAGGAATCGTGGTACGAAGGTGAGGAGCTAACCGAGGCAGAATGCCTCGTAGGCTCTAAGTAAGTCCTCCAGTCTTCTTGAGGACTAGAGCTCATAGTTACTGAAGGTGTTCACCGGTGTGATGGCCCGGCCTCATGGTCATGACTGGTGAAAATTGGGGCCTTACCGCCTCTTCCCCTTCCTCTAATACGCGGTGGCATCTTCTGTTCCTCCCAACACAAACAAAAGAAACAACAAAGGAAAACAATAAAGGACAAAATAAAAGATTAGGATTAGTCCTAAGTCCTTTGCCTAGACTCGGAAGTCAAGGAATGTGCAACTGTGTCATTGAGATTAAACACAAAAAGGTTAGTGTTTAATTCACTCAATGTTGGCTCTGATACCAACCTGTCACACCCCGATATTTCCACGTATTACCGGTGGGCCCGGTGGGGAGTATCGTGATGTAGTTGATATCATCATAGTCAATTTATCACAGTTCAATGCACAACGGAAGTCTAAAAGTAATAATATTACAAACCGAATGAAAGTAACATAAGTATTACAAACGGAATCTAAAAGGATCCACAGGCGGATCAAAACAAAGGAAATATTGTTCAACAGATTTTAAAGTGATAAAGCTTGCAAGACTTTTTATTTATTCATTCAGGAGTAGCCAGCCTATTTCGCATAGTACCTGCACTTAACCTTTTGGAAAATACGTCAGTTTACACTGTTAAATACAATTAACCGACTTTTTTGAAAATATTTAAGAAAATTGATTTAAATGCACAAGGCATAAATAATCTTTTATAACTTGGGACAATTATAAAAATAACCTTGTATACAGTTTTATATGTTTGTCGTCCGTCACGGCCGGTTAGAAGAGCCGGACAAGATTAGCTGACACACCACAGGTATAATGCCCACAAGGAAAACTCCTTATTGTGGGATACCATTTATACATACGCAACTATCAGGTGTATGCCTACACCCCGTGCTTAAGTCGTGGCCATTTCAATGAATTAACCCCCCAAAGGCATTGCACCAAACAAAACAGATTAAAACGGGTTATGTAAATATATTAATCACAATCCGATTTAAATAACTACACACCCGACCGAGCGGTATTATTATAATACCGTATCCCAAGCCCGTATAAGGGAAAATAAGTTAAAAGTATTTACCTGAGCAAAATATACAAATTTATCTCAGCCGTATAACAATCAGCAAGTGCAAATATCTTTTACTAGGCTCCTAAATCTGGAACGAAGGTTTTAATAACCTATTAGATTCCTAACGGGTCTTACTTAAGTTTAAACTTAGACCGGTTAGTTTTAAAGAAAGATATACGGTTCAAAACGCAAGATTAAGCGAAGACCGGATTAGAATGTGATTTAGACCCAACAAGTATGAAGACTTGTATAATATGGGTAAACTAAACACATTCTGGATTTTGAGGTAAAAATGATAAGGTTTGACCCGTTTCGGTTAATTTACGCAAACTAGTTACATAAACCGCACCGAACGTGAAAAATGCATAACGGGTACCAAATGAGTCATGTACAGGTTTCACAAGTTAATATACCTTAAATATGTTGTGATATCAGTATACCTTCCATTATGCCCAAAACGAATTTAAAACCAATTTAAGCCCCGTAGGGGTATTTTGGTCATTTTTAAGATTATAAAAGAGGTTAAATAATAATCTGAGGTTCTGGTCTAAACTGATCAGTAAAAATATTTATTTTAGTAGGTTATATCAGTAAGATATTGTATATATGTGAAATATATCATTTATGGCCAAACTATGCACCGTAGGGGCATTTTGGTCATTTCACAAAGCTTTAAACGATCAATTCTGGAATCTGAGTTTAAAACTTTTACCTACTGTTAAAGTATCAAAATTTACTTATAATGTCAGCAGGTAATGGGTCTTAAATGGTAAACATAGTTTTAACCCATATTATGTGTTTGAAAAGCGTAAAAAGTCGGTTTTAGGCGATTTCCAGGTTATATAAGGAAAGCTGAGATTTTTATCAGTCCAGAAGGCTTAAAATATTTTATTTAACATAAGAAATCAGTAGAAAAAGATTTGGTATCAAAATGTTATGTAAAACTCATTTTATTAGTAAAAAGGGTATAACCGTCAATTTACGAATCAAAGCAAGAACCCTATGTTATGATCAGTTTAAAAATTAATAAAAATATCCAAAAATCCCAAAATATTATATTACATCAGTGGGTAAAAGGTTTGGTATCAAAATTTGGGTTCAAATAGGTTTTATGCCGAAAATGCCGTTTAATTAATAAAAAGGCTTCAATTTACGATATTGAGCATAACTCCTAATTAAGACCACAAACTGATGTCAAATTTTTAGGACATGTTTATAAATCAGTAATAAAGGTTTTTTTCCTCTCACATTTTCAAAAATCTCGTTTTAATATCAAAAGGGCATAATGGTCAACTTTTAAGCAATTAACGGAAACATGCAATGAACTAGGATTTCTAAGGAACCAAGTTGTATAACCTCAGAGGGTTATACTAACCTATATCAGTGTTGTAAAAGTCGGACTACTCGGCCTTGTACTCGGCGAGTACTCGGTCCTCGGACCACCTCCGAGGCGAGTTTACCCTAGTCGGACTTGACTAGTCGGCGGCGGTCAAAATCAGCCTACTCGGCCTGTACTCGGACTACTCGGCCTTGTACTCAAACTAGTCGGCCTTGTATTCAGAATATTTCAGACTTGTACTTGGCCTAGTTAGCCTTGTACTCGGACTTCTCGGCCTACTTGGCCTTTTACTCAGATTACTCGGCCTTATACTCGGTGAGATTTGAACTTCAAACATGTTTCATTTTAAATTACACTCATTTTGACATGAATTATGCTTCTTTTAACATATATATAATATACAGCAATTAATTTTCTTTATATTTATCATGTCCGCGTACTCTCCAAGTACTCCGATTACTCCCAACTCCCCAGTCGGCCGACTAGGGACCGCCTAGCGACTTTTGCAACACTGACCTATATTATGGTTCTAAAGGAACCCTAAGGCATATCTAAAACAAGCTAAATTGGGTCAGAACTGAAAGCCAAAGCAAAAGTCTACTTTTGCGACTTTTGGTTCCGAACCGAGCCAAAACTCATAATTGTCGGGTTGAACATGCTTAGACATGTTCTTACATTATTTACCAAGTTATTTTAATGTTAAAACATGTTCCATAACTTCTACATTATCAGTTATGAATTTATTTGCAAAAATAGCTTCTGTTGACTTTTTAATATTAAGTTTGACCCGACAATTGACCAAGTTAGAGTGAGAATCAGCAGGTTCCTTTTTAAGGGTTTATTACCTACATAATTACCAACGCATAGCCACTTTCAATTCGAATAATGGCTAGACCATTAGTGATTAATCACTAAGTCAAAGCTTAATTACGATGGCTTTGACTTTTGGTCATTAGACTAATAAAACTTGAACTTAAGGAGCTAAGAACACTTACAATGGTCCTTAGCACGAATTTGGAACTTAAGAAAACTTGCTTGAGCTCCAGGAAGCTCCAGAGATTGAGTAGTGAACAAAATTTCAAGTGAGCAATGAACTTATATGAACACAAGTCCCTTATATATGAATTCTAGAGCCTTAAGATTGATCCACCTGCCCCTACAACTGATTTTTGATGATCCCAGGTGTCCCCTATGCATGAAAATCTGTTGGCTCAGTCCCTGGTATCGAAAAATGGCATGCAAAGGTGGTGGAACTGGCTGGACATGCACCTGTCCACATTTTGGTCGCTGGTGACTTCTACGCGGGCCGCGTAGACTCTTTAAGAGTCTTATGCGGGCCGCGACACTCCTCTATGACCGGAAACAAACTTTCAGCAATTGCAGTTTTGGTCCCTGGTCCATATTATGTTTATTTAAGTTCCATTTATTGCATTTTGGACCCCCATAGTTAACTTTTAAGGACTTTGGGTCATAACCTAACTCTGTTAAGCTTCCGGTCAGTTGTACGATCACCCGAAAAGTCTTGTATTCATCGAAACTCTACAAAATTAATATCCAATATTCTTGGGAGCGACATATATAATTATTGCAATGTTTTTGGGATTGTTAAAAGGTCACTCAGAGGTTACTTTCAACATGTTGACACTTTTAGCCCCTATGTTTTATAAGATCCTTATTTTGAGCACAACGACTTTCCAAGTTTGATAAATTATTCGTTAAAGAATACGAACGTCGTGTGAGGTCAATCAGAGGCACAAGAATGGCATGTTGACATTTTGGATCCCTTTTACAACATATTTACATTGTTTGACAATTTTAGTCCCTTGGAAATAATTCCTTACACGTTTAAACCCATGACACGTATCTTTATTATATTGTTCGTGATTTTACGAGGTGTTACAAAGTGTGTGAAAAAAACCGAATTAACCGAACCATAACCGAATTAACCGACAAAACCGAACCGAAAAAACGAACCAAATAAGAAACCGGTGGGTCGGTTAATGGTTTTTTTGAAAACCGAAAGTAGCGGGTCGGTTATGGTTATCATTTTTTACATACCCACCATAACCGAACCGAACCAACATGTAATAAATCTTTGTAGGATTTAGGACTTTTCACCATATTTTTAATATTTGATGTTTTTGACTGAAGATTTTTAGTACTTATGGGTTTTTCATATCATTTTGTGGTTTTGGTTTAATGTGTATTTGAATTTGTGGAATGTATTATATGACTTTATTTGAATATTCTATAATAATTGGTATTAATATTATAGATTATATGTATTTTTTAATACTATATGCAATAACAATTTATTCCATGTTAAAAATATTAAGCTATTTTTAGCTAAGCTAAATACACGGTTAACCACTGACGGGTAGTCCGTAGGACAACCCCTAAGTGGTATAAACGATATTAAAATCCTACATTTAATCGGGTAATTGTCTAGAATTAGATAACTACGGTTGTTTGTGTTTCAGATACAAATGGAGCTTAAAAGGGAAGGAATTTGGAGCATCAATGAAAAAATAAAATTTTGGAATTGAAGAACTAAGAATATCACATGATAGAGGACGAAATTACGAGAACGTAGGCGAGAACGGTGAAGAAAACAGAGTTGAAACGAAAAAGTTATGCTGAAAACAAAATTGCATGCTGAAGCCTACCATAGCTTACGGTAGCTACCGTAAATTACGGTAGCCCCCATCATTTTTCATCCACCGTAAGGCAGTAGAGACCCACCGTAGCCACTTGAAAGCTACCGTAAGCTATGG
Organism: Helianthus tuberosus; assembly: GCA_030545235.1. NCBI lineage: Eukaryota > Viridiplantae > Streptophyta > Magnoliopsida > Asterales > Asteraceae > Helianthus > Helianthus tuberosus. The sequence goes on along the minus strand of JARYGA010060844.1, from coordinate 114,740 downwards.
TAGCTACCGTAGCTTACGGTAGACCCTGACGAAAAATGTAACTCCTCACTTTTAATGACCATTTGATGATCCAATCATTGTTTTCGGTTTTGGGAGCATGATAGGGGCGATTTTGGCTGTTTTCCTCGTGTTCTTGAAGATTCTAAACATTCGGTTTATGCTTTCGATTCGTATGAACTCTAAACTTTGTGTTATGATGATTCACCAAGCGATGTGTGGCTAAACTTTCGGTGATCATCTTAGGTTGAAGGTTTTCTCTATGACTTTTATGTTTTTATCCGTATTTCTAGAATAATGAACTTGCTATGTTTGTTAGTTTATTATGATGCATGAATGTTTGATTGTAAATTGTTGATTGATGTTTGATTTTAATCTAAACCGTACGTTCTTGGTGTCATTGATAATCGAGATATCACGGGAGGGGTTAGGGTTGGATATTAGTTAATTGGTCATCGGGTAACAACCTCGCATTTCTCTAATCCGAGTACTTAGTTCCCTTTTATCACATCAAACGTTTATGCATGAGTCATGTCTATGCGACTCTTTCTAGTTGGATTTAGGCACAATTGTCAAATGAAACCAGAAACCTAAGATGGTCGCTTTCCTTTAATCTGTTTTACAACCAATCTTTGATTTGCGATTAGTTAGATAAATTTAGTCTTAAAACCAAACAATCAAACTTCTGAATTTTACTTTCTGCAATTTAGTTTAATTTTAGTTAAGTACAAAACTACATAATCAACATACATCCACAGACTCCCTATGTTCGATACTCACTTGCTGCTATCTATTAGTTGTAATTGGTTTAAATTTGCGTGAGACTACGACAACACGTCAACCACTCATAACCGACCCGCTATAACCATCAAAACCGAATAACCATAACCACCATAACCGATCGGTTATGGTTATCCAATAACCGACATCACGGTTATGGTTATGGTTTTTAGTCAAAACCGACCCAAACCGACACATGCACAATATTAAAAAAAACATTATTTTTAATATACGAACTTGTGTTTATTGGGATATGTGCTTTTATGGTTTTCTAAAAATAAAGATATCAATATTTAAAAAATCATTATTTTTATTTTTTAGATTTTATTTAAACTATTCTACTTAGGGTTGTCCAAACTGCTCGGCACTCGAAGATAGTTCGATGATTGTTCGAAAAAGCTCGGAAATTTTCTCGTTCGATTCCTTGCTCAGTTAAAACCGAGCCGGGAAGCTCGGTTCGGTTTAAAAACAAACCGAGCACGAGCATAGGTACGCTCACTCGTCGCTCGTTCGGTTTCGATCGAATTTATTTTTATTAATATATATATTATTTATTAAATATAAACATAAAACATATAAGATATATCCAGCCTAGAATCCTCATTTCCACATAGTGGGTGTTTGGGATTCCTTATTTTCTCCCACTTTTAACTTATTAACTTAGGTGGTGTTTGTTTTTTTGGCCAGAAGTATTTCTGGCCACTTATGTCTGCGCCGCACAGACGCGCGCAGAGGTTTGGAGTCCGCAACTTGTTTGTTTTCTCGCAGACCTTTCATTAAAAAAGGTCTGCGAGACCTCTTCACCACACAGACATGATTCCATGTCTTCTTGGAACCTCTTCTTGGCAGACCTCTTCTTCCACCACCTCCACCACCACATCCCTGCCACCACCTCCACCACCACATCCCTGCCCAAACCTCCACCACCACATCCCTGCCCAAAAACCCCAAATCGGAGATCGTGAACCCCAAATCGAACCAAAACCCCAAACCGTAGAGAGAGAGAGTGAGAGAGATACCGTAGAGAGAGAGAGAGAGAGAGATAGAGAGATCGGTGGTGGTGCTGCTACCAAACCATAGAGAGAGAGAGCCGGCTCCCCTTCTTCTCCGGCGAGCCCCCCACCACTCCACCTTCTTCTTCGGCTCCCCTTCGGTTGCCGGTTCCCCTTCTTCTCCGGCTCCCCTTCTTCTCCGGTGGGTGGTGGCTGAAGTGGTGGTGATTGATTGTGGACGGTGGTGGTAGAGGGAGGCAGGGAGAGAGAGATAAGAGAGAGAGGTTCTGTGTGTTGTGTGTGTTTTTAAAATATGAGAAGAGGTTTTTATATATAAAAAAAACAAACCTTCTTCTCATTGCAGACTGCAGACATTTGGTCCACCTCTTCTCCTGCAGATGCCTGCAGATGTGGTCCGCAGACTGCAGACATTTTCCCACAGAAAAAACAAATAGCACCTTATTGAATAGTGAAAAAAGACTTTTTAAGGTGTTTGGAGATTACATGTATGTGAGTGTAGAAGTCGATAAGTTAGAAATTCTAACTTATTAACTTATTGAATAGTGAAATAGAAGTGAAAAAGGAGTTTTTAAACCCCATAACCATCTTCAGTTCAAAGAAAAAAGGAAAGAAAACCCTAGTCTCTCCCAACTCTCAACACATCCAGTTCCACCGTCACATCCCTCGTCCGCCGACATCACCGTCCGCCGTACGCCGCCACTCCACCGGCATCACCGTCCGTCGTATAGCCGCTCCACCGTAGTGCCGTAAAGCCGCTCCACCATAGTGTCGTACAGCCGCTCCACCGGTTAGTTTATAATATGCTTTTCATATGAGAGTTTTGTTGGTTTAGAAAGTTATTGGTTGCTTTAGTTAGTTTATAAACGATGTGTTGTTTGGTTAGTTTATAATCTGCATATTTTCATACGAGATATGGTGTAAGGACAGGTTCTCAAAGTTCAAATATGTTCTGTTTGTTTACCTTTGAATTTGACAAATATGTTCTGTTTGAATTTGACAAATATGTTCTTGTTTGAATGGTTGTGTAGGAATACTAAATAAAACTGAGCAACAACCGTAATTGAATCAACAACCGATCACTGAACCTAATTTGAAGGAAAACCGACGATGCGTGTAGATACCTCCGATGAATGAATATCTTACCAAACCGGAGAACAAAACGTCTCGGATCGAGGTAGCCATGAAAACCTTGTGATTGAAAAGTAGTAGCCCTTTGAACCACAAAAGTATTCTCCTCAACCAAACTTGTTGACAGGAGTTGACTTGGTGGAGATATGGCAGACACAAATCTGAAAATGTTCATGACGAAGTTGAGGAGTTTAGTTCATGAGAACTACTATAATACATCGATTCGTAACAATCGTTTCATCGAAGAAAGAAAGCCAGAAATCCAGTTGCTTTATGAGGAGCTTCGATACCTGATTGGATTCTTTATCAAAGACACGACGATTGACGAAAGCCAAATACATGAATTTGAAGATGTTGGAAACTGGAAGAGGAGGCTTATCGAAGCAGCACAGGAGGCCGAAGATAGCGTTGATATGTTCGTATTTTCTTCAATCATCAAGATAGATAGATATGATTCACCACTCTATTATGCCCACATGCTGACAAATCGACCGAAGACATCCCCCGATTGCTCTCTTAAGGGTCTTAAGGGTGTTATGGACGACCTAGAATCTATCAAAGAGGAGATCATGACTGCTTACACAGAGAAGGCGAACGACTTCCAGAACCATCTAAACCCAAACATAATGTATATTAAGATCTTTGAAGCTACTGGAACTTGCTCCGGCGGAACTACGAGAGTGAGTCCTAGTGCAACCGAACATGAAGAAAACATTGTTGGGTTTGAAGATGATGCACTATCAATAATAGATAGACTTACCGGATACCGCAAGAAGCTAGACATAATCTCGATTGCCGGTATGGGCGGACTAGGGAAGACTACTCTGGCTACCAAAATATTCCATGATTCTTTTGTAGTATATCATTTCGACGTGCGTGGGTGGGCTACTGTGTCTCAAGCGTACTCAACGCAAGATATGTTATTACAACTATTGGCGTCAATAGGCAAATCAATTAATGAAGCAGCGACTAAATTAAAAGTTGCAAAACTGTGTGAGATGCTGTACCAGAGCCTAAAGGGCAGGAGATATTTGATCATCATTGATGATATCTGGAGTTGTAAGGCATGGGACGATGTGGGACAATGTTTTCCAAATGATAACAATGGTAGTAGAGTGCTTGTAACCACCCGGCTTACAGAAGTTGCTTCGCATGCAAGCCAGGGCGGTTTCACTCACAACCTACAGCATTTAACCCAAGACCAAAGTTGGGAGCTGTTGTGTAGGAAGACTTTCAGGGGATATGAGTGCCCTGAAAGTTTGACTGAGCCAGGGAAGCGTATAGCTAAAAAGTGTGGAGGATTACCGCTTGCTTTAGTTGTCATAGCAGGACTTCTTGAGAAAGAAGAGAAGAGGAAAGATTTGTGGGAGAATATAGCTGAACGTGTGGGTTCATACATTATTAATGACCCTAAAGGATGTTTGGATACGCTAGCTTTGAGTTATGACCATCTACCTTCTCACTTGAAGAAATGTTTTCTATATGTAGGGGGCTTTCCAGAAGACTATAAAATCCAAGTGCGGAAGTTGATCAAGCTTTGGATGGCTGAAGGGTTTATAGAAGAACCACACGAAAGAAGCTGGGAAGAAGAAGCTGAGTATTACCTGATGGATCTAATTGACAGAAATTTGTTACTTGTTGCTGGTAAAAGTTCTAACGGAGGAGTTAAGTCATGTCGTCTGCATGATCTTTTGAGAGAAGTTTGCTTGAAAAAAGCTTCTGAAGAAAATTTCTTCAAGAAAGTGAGTATACCAACTTCAAACGGAAGTCTTGACTCTACTTCTTTTGTTAGTATAGTGACACAACGACGTCTATTCCTAGACTACACAGTTTTGGGGGAGATCTATTTACATGAATTTGCCACACACGCTAGGACTGTTTTGTGCTTTCGTGGCAGTCCAATTTCAGCATATAGAAATACAAAATGGGCTTCTTCCTTTTTGCTTCTTAGGGTGTTGAATTTAGGAAATATTCCACTTCTTGTTTTCAGCAACTTAGAACTACTAATTCATTTAAGGTACTTAGCAGTTTGGTCATGCAACAATGATGCATTCAGCTTCTCATGGCTCTGTGGGAGCCTTCAAACAGTCATTGTTAATGGCAACCTCAACAACTTCTGGTCTTCATCAAATGGTATGGCGAATTTAAGGCATTTGCGGTGTGACAACATCAACATCAACATGGACATCATCGATCAATTTTTTTTCAATGTCCCTACACTGCTCAACTTGCAAACGATGTCCAGGCTCAGATTTGATGAGAGGGCTCGGTGTTTGCTTGACTCTTTTCCTGTTTTTTTCCCTAATATCAAGAAGCTTGGGTGTTCTATTTCTTCAACATCAGGCGATCTTAGCTTTGCTTTGCTAACTCATCTTGAAGCTTTGAACATAGACAAGTACATGCGTGATTCAGTAACTCTAGTGAACCCAATAAAGTTTCCAGAAACCTTGAAAAAACTGACCTTAAAAGGGTTATGTCTTCCTTGGGATTTTATGTCAACAATTCAACGCTTACCCAAACTGGAGGTTCTCAAATTACTAGACTCTTCGTTCAAGGGACACCTGTGGGAAACTGGTGATGAGCAGTTTCACCAGTTGAAATATTTGAAATTAGAGAAGCTGAACATCCGTTTCTGGGAAGCTTCTAGCATCAATTTTCCACGTCTCAGGAAACTAGCAGTGAAATTTTGTAAAGATCCAAGTGAAATTCCACTTGTGCTGGGAAATATATCCACACTTGAGCATATTGAGATTGATTATTCAAGCCCTTGTGTACTCGACTCTGTAAATAGAATTCAAGAAGTGCAGCATGAAATGGGGAACTATGATATCCATGTCAACTTTTCTGAGGGGAAGCCTGTTAACTTCACACACATGGATACAAGTGAAGTCTTCTTTCGTGGAGACCCTTTCTTTGACTGACTCCTTTATCCTGGATATTCTGAGCTCTTGTTATGATTAAAACAGGTCAGCATGAAGTTTGGCAGTAGTAACTTATATATTTTGCATCAAATAGTTGTATGAATGGCAAGTTTCTTATACAATATCATTACGGATGTGAGAATTGAATCGTTGCTTGTTTCTCCTCATGAATAATGAATAACGGATAGATTAGATGTAAGTGTAATATTTCTTATATGAGTTTTGTTATGTATCTGTAAAGTCACTCGTATTTGTGTGATTTATTTATCATATGGTTTTATTTCTATTAACTGATGGATCGTAAAATATGTGTCACACAAATGTTGTAACCAGCTAGACTTGTTTGCTAAGAGTCAATAAAATGGCGAACCATCTGCACAACAAACCAAGTCCCGGAACACTAGTGATTACAGACATGATCCTAAAGAAACCATACCCTGTAAGTTATGGGCAGGAACGACACCTATAGCCACAAATATTGTCAACATGAAACAAGGAGTGACAAACAAGATAAGCACTTGAAATCCTGCATAAAGGAGGGAGGCATCCCATAATTTAAGGGTGACTTTTGACAGCTAATGTAAAGAGAAATGTGCGTGTTGAAACGGGTCAGGTCAAAATGTCATCTTTGACTTGCAAACACTGATTTATCAATATTCAAATTTTACAAGTAACCAATGTGTTAAATGTGATCACAAAATCTATATCATTTACAACCATGGAGAAACAAAACATAAACACATTATATATGGGCTGTAACTTATCATATTTAGGACTATTCATGGGCCTTGGACAGGCCCAAATCAGTAGAAACCGAACCAACACCGCCAAGCCGAAAAATCCTAGCCCATGAGCCAGCCCACTAAATACAAAAAGGAAAAAAACAGAACTGTTTGCTTCATTCTGTTCTCACAGTTAACTTAGAATCAGTTCTCTGTGAATTTCTTGATGGAGAGGTTGATTCCCTTGAAGAACTATGTCCAAAAAGGTTAAGCTTACTAATTTTCTTCGAAAACGAGCTCATAAATTTCCGCGAATGGGATTTCTCCATATTTCTCTTCATGCACACATGTTCTTTCTCCAAATCATTTAACCTCATCCTTAACCGCGCCAACTCAAGTTTCAACTCCCTGTTCTCTCGCCTCAGTGACGCATAATTATCCTTCGGTGACATGGCGGCACTGAGAGCGCCACTGTTTATCCGCCACGACTGTTGGTGCACTGGCGGTTTATGGATATCGCCGAGCTCAGAGCAGAATAAGGCACTTCTTAGCCTGAGTTGTTCTATGTATAGAACTTGGACTATCGATTGAAGTGGAAGTCGCTCGTTCTGTGCAGCATGTGCACCGGCTTCCGGTGAGAGCTTTTGGAAATCAATTAGTTTGCAGATCCTTTTTTTATCTACTTCTGATAAACCCTGATGAGCCTGCAGGTTAAAAGTTTCCAGATGTAAGAATTAGCTAACAAAATGTGCACTTTTGACTTTTTTAGGTCAAACTGATTGATACGAAACTTGATTGGTGGTAAATGAGAGGTGGCAAAATAAACGGGTCGGGTAATGTGTCAAAACAAGAAATTTTGATACTATATAAGTTGAAACTAAGAACACTTTTTTCCAATTTAAAGGATCTTTTTTAAACTAGTTAGTGTGTTAAGTATACTTACATAGTTTACCGGTGGGACTGTCACGCCCAATTCGTTATAAGCAATATTTTCGGTTGATCTAGTTGACCCGTTACACATATAACATAACTTATTTTTAAACTAGGGTTATGCAGAAAAACCGAGTAACCAAACCAATCGGTTCTGATAACTGATTTTTCAATAATAGAATTAACCGAATTACTTGTAAAAGTAACCACTCATTGAACACAAACTGTGTACCTTGAGGTAAACATCAATAGCTCGATACAACCCATCATGAACCGTACGAGCATGCGCAGGTAAACTTTCCGTAATCGCTATAAACTTCGAAAGTTTAAGATTACCATCAGGCGCGATTTCCGCCAAATAATTATCAACCAACTTGGAAACCTTAAACAAAGCGGTTTCGGATGGCGAATCAAGCCCATCCGATTCAAATACCGAGCCATCCGGATCTTCCTCATCATCACAACTATCATCTAGTTGCGAAAAGTTAACCAAAATCCTATGTACTGTATCCACATCAAACAATGTGTCACTATCATGTCTAAAAGACGGTATCAATAGATCGTCAAGCGTCGCTATATCCAATTGTGAGCCGATTCTTCGCTCTAGATCAAGCCTACAAGCGACCAAACATTCAAGCATCATCGCACTTCGAAGCAACCCAAACAAACAACTCAATGGAACCGCAAGTTTTTCAACGGGTAACAACCCGACAATGGTCTCGACCACGAGCCGCTCCTGGTCGTGACCCACCTTTTGTTGACCGTTTGACTTTTTTGTTAGTTTGTTTTCAGCATAGTTCATCAGTGACTCCCCAATACTTTCGGGTCTCACCCCGCGATGTTTCATCGCGGTAATGACACGTTGGTATAAATCTATTCGTAAAACGGATAAATCTTTTATCCACCAATCGGATTCGCACTTTTGTCGGCTCATATGGAGCCGACCCGAGCTGCTATACTCGAGTCGTGAAAAACTCGAAGCGATTTGCTCCACGCACGCTTTTGACGCGATGGCGTCGATGCATCGGGGAACGATTTTGAGCTCGTCGGCTAGTGGAAGTAAGTTTTCACACTGTTGTAGAACCTCGACCGACATTTCGAGGTTCTGGAGGACGATGTAGTTGAGATACTCGTCGGCACGTGATCCGAGGTTGTCGTTCGAGAAGTCCTCGGTCATTTCGAGGTAGTCGGAAATGCAACATAGTTGCGCAACGTTGGATGGAGTTATCTCGAAGTTGTTTCCATAGCAAAACTTTGCGGCTAGCTCGAATGTTTCCGGGCCTCCGGGTAAGTTGAGAAGCTCGACCCGAGATATCGTGGCTTCGCGGTTTTCAGAGACTATTTTTCGGATTCGTCCACTACGAGACACGAGTGGAAACTGCGCAAAACAACTTTGGTTGTTAATACCAACATACCATAATTCGGGTTGAAACAAGTCATTTTTTAACACCGTTCAAGTTAAATGAACTGTAAAAAAATGTTCATCCACTTCTATTAATAAAATTTAATAGTTTCTAGTTATAAAAACGATACAAATCTTTTAACAAAAAAGTTTTTATAAGTTATTTGGTTAGAAAATATTTTTGAAATAAACACAAGTTAAATCAAATCATTCATTATTCATCATTCATCATCTATAAGTTATAAGTTTATAACTAAATGAATAAAAACTGTCACCACTCTGTTTGACTCTTCAAAGTCAACTTAAATTTTTTGACTCTTCCATAGAGAAAAGAACAAAAAACATGATCACAAGTTTTAGAAGTTAGAAGTTGAAACATAACAGAATTAACTAACCTTATGCAAGGCAAACGTGACACCGTTTACTTCAATCGTTATATCACTCGGGACATCACGGAATATCCTGCAAAACATTGTTGGATCATGTAAAACATCATGATGAAAAACTAAAAAATGACCACCCGAATAGTTGAGCGACGAACCATTCGTTAGAGCGATAGCGCGAGCTCTTGGCTAAGGTGAGATGGGGCTGGTGGAGGTGCAAGTCCATGGGAGAATTAGTGTAGAGGAAAATGGAAGAGGAAGAATGATATGGAAGAAGTAGTTAGTTTAGTGAGTGTGGGGTTAAGACTTGAGATAGATAGAGGGACACATGAGCCCAGTTGGAGATTTTGCTGTTTTGTGCCCATCTTTTCTTTTTGTCAAGATATGAGATTGCAATCGTTCTAACCAGTTGGCTGGGTCGGATCCTCCTCCTAACTTCAAACTATTCAAGTAGTGAAGGATTTATAAATGCTAGCTAGCTAGAATGATGGATGGATGGATGGATACCCATAGTGATGACTCACACTCGTCTTTTACTTTTCGTTTTAGATTAACGATTATTCTTTGTTAGTTTGAAGCTTTTACTGATTAACGATTAGTTTGGAGCTTTTACTGATCCGATCTGATTCTATGTAGTTCATGAACAGCTCGACTTGTTTGCATTCATATATATATAACCTTATTTGGTTAAAGTAGAGTTTAAACATATAGTAAACGAATTTATCATATTTACTTCGAATGATTGGATTAAATAATTTTAAGTTAAAAATCTTGAAGAAAAAACCTAACAGAAAAAGGAAATAAATAAACTAACAATGAATAAAATTGAATATTTTAGATGAATGGTTATATTATAAGAGTAGCTTTAACGTCATAGACAAAGTTTTTATCTATAAAATTAAGTCTTAAATATGATTAACTTTTATAGACAAACTCATTTAGTGCATTTATTTATATAGGCAAAAGATCAAATACAAATAATCTTAACATACTAAACATACAAATTGAAGGAAAACCCAAAAAGACAAGGTGGCATTTTTGTAATTACCACCAACTATCAAAGTTACAACCAAAAATACCTAAAAAAACACAAAAATTTTTTTTAACATTTTTTATTAAAAAATCGCTACATTTCGTTAGCAAAAAAAAAAATAAAAAAATAAAAAAATTTTTTTTTTTTTTTTTGCTGCTACTAAAAGTAGCGATTTTTTAATAAAAAATGTTAAAAAAATAAAATAAAATAATTTGTGTGTTTTTTTTTTTATTTTTTTAGGTTTTTTGAGGGGTTTAGTTTTAGCATTTTAGCTTGGGGGGGGTTAGGTTTTTTTAGGTTTTTGGGGGGTGGGGTTAGGTTTTTTTTTAGGTTTTTGGGGGGTGGGGTTAGGTTTTTTTTTAGGTTTTTAGGGGGTGGGGGGGGGGGGGGGGGGGAGTGGTTAGGTTTTTTTAGGTATATTTGTAGAGTAACTTTGATAGTTATTGATAATTACAAAAATGCCAACTTGTCTTTTTGAGTTTTCCTTCAATTTGTATGTTTAGTATGTTAAGATTATTTGTACAAGAACTTTACCCTATTTATATAATTATTCATGTTTTTTACACTCAAGTTGTATTCAAATAGAGTGTGAGACCCACAAAAGTCTATCTAGGCCTGTAAACGAACCGAACGAACACGAACATAGGCATGTTCGTGTTCGTTCATTTAACTTTAACCGAACAAGAACACGAACACGAACATATAATCGAACACATATTTTTGTTCGTGTTCGTTCATTAAAAAATCGGGCATGTTCGTGTTCGTTCGTTTAAAGCCTAAACGAACAATTCACGAACATTAACAAACACAAACGAACATAAACAAAAAAAATTAACTGAACATATTTGAATAAACAAACACAAATTAACATGATTGAACAAACAAGTCTAATATATTACAATTCATCCGAAAACACATCTAAATTAGAGAGTTGATAAATATACTAATTAGTCAAATTAATATGGGAAAATGCCACTAAAATGTAACTAAGTTTGTCAAGTGTCTCAATTAAGTCATCAAAACTTTTTTTGTCTCTCTAAAGTCACTAAACTTTAATTTTGTGTTCTAATACTGTGTAATTACCAGGTCATCAGGTTACCATGTTTTTCTTTTTTTTTTATTTTCTTTTTAATGCTTATGTGGATATTATTTATATTAGGTGTAATTTGTAAAATAAAAACATATTATAACCTACGTAACAAACAACCTACGACGTTTCATTCCTCCAAAACCCTAGACGACATGAACAGCTGCAACGACGATCGACCTTCAACCGACGACGATCGACCTTCAACCTTTGATGATCAGATTCACGATTCGTCGGGTACGATTGCTTCTTTCGTTTTTGTTTCATAGCAATGATATAACTGTTTCGATGACGACCCGGTATCGATTCGTTTTTGTTTCATAGCTTCTTTCGTTTTTGTTTAATAGCAATGATATATATTGTTTTGATGAAAGTTGCAGCATCCTCAGGTTTCATCTATTTGGTGGAATTTTAGTTATTTGACTAATAGTATTTGCATTCTCAATTAGTTAGGCTTATGAAAATGTATTTGCATTCACTTATAAACGAACAGTCCATTATTGTATTTATATTCTCAATTAATTATTAGCTTTCTCAATTATTGTATTTGCATTCCTTTATAAACGAACAGTCATGCTTATGAAAATTCTACAAAAACCTTGTAAAGATTGAAAGTATGATGGTAGAAAAAGTCAGTAGTTCCATTTATACTCTCTTCCCTCAGCCCTGCTTGTTTTTTAAATATTAGTAGGAATAGGAATAGGAATTCTCGACTTTTGGGTCAATTTAGGGGGTCCTTGTACTTAGTCCATATTAATATACGTATAGTAATTTACTTAGGCTATTTGGGCGATCATTGTTTCTTTACTAATTTGTATTTTTTTTGCTATTTATATTCAGCAATAAATAGTACGGAAGTTGGGTCTCAAACAACATTACAACATGAAGATGATCAAATAGAAAAAGACCCTTTTTTGAGTCTACTTTGTTATGACAGTGATAGCGAAAAGGATGATCGTATTGAAAAAGATGACGAGGCCAGTTCCGCTGAAGATTGGAGTGCAAATGAAAAGGATTATGACAGTGATGGTGTTGAAAATATGGAGCGTGATGTTGAATATCCGAGCTACGATCCAACAATTAATTGGAGATTGACCAAACCTATTCTAGGAATGAAATTTGAGAGTCCTACACAACTAAAGGAGAGTTTAATTGACTATGGAGTATCAAATGGTTATCAATTAGAGTTTATAGTCAACGACTATCGTAGGTTGCTGGTGGTATGTGGGGAAGAAAAAACTGAATCCGGTTACTTGGTCAAAGGCTTTTTTCGAGCTTAATAAGGCATGTGATGCATACGAAAATGGCATGAGCGAAAGCTTCAACTCGCGCATTCTATCAGCACGACGGAAACCTATAATTACTATGCTAGAAGAAATCCGAACATTTGTGATGGAAAGAATATTTTTAATGGCGAAGAAAGCTGGAAGATTAAAACGTGATGTCTGTCCGAAAATCAGAAAAAAAGTTAGAAGAAATAAAAAAGAATCAAAGGTATGACAAAAGTAATTATTATTTTTACATTTTTGGTATTTTTTTATTAATTTTTTAAACTTTTCGGTAGGTTTTGGAAGGTAGTTCCAAGTGATAACACCGTATTTGAAGTGAGAAGTGAAAAATATGCGTGCGTGGTGAACCTTGATGAAAAAACTTGTAGTTGTAGATTATGGCAGTTGTCAGGCATACCTTGTGTTCATACAGTGGCGGCGTTGTCCTTCGTGAACAAGGACCCAGAAACTTTTGTTAGTTCTTGGCTTAAAAAGGACATGTTCAGAGAAGCATACAAATACCCAATTAAACCACTAAGAGGAAGTACATTTTGGCCCAAAACTGATGATATAAAACCTTTACCTCCAAAAGAGAGACGAATGACGGGTAGACCAGCAGTAAAGAGGAAAAGAAGCGCTGATGAGAAAGAGAAAAAGAACCCGAAGGTTGGAATTGGAAGAAAAATGTCTTGTCAAAATTGTTATGGAACGGGTCATAATGTTAGGTCTTGCAAAAACGAGAAAAAAGACCCCCCACCAAAGGTGAAAAGGCCAAAAGGTAGACCTAAAAAGCATGGTGCAACGAAGAAAGTCTAACATGATTCCGTGTTTTTTTATTTTTTTGAGTTATCTTTTTGTGACATGAATTTTGGACGATGTTGCCTACGTTTTTTGTTTATCTTTTGGTGACGAATAGATACGATGGTAGTGAAAGTTTTGGTTTATCATTTATTTTTCATTCATCATAATATTTTATAGTCTTATTAGTTTAGTATAAATCACAAAAAATACCAATACGATTTTTAAAATAAAAAAAGGTGTTTTTGTTAGTTATTCAAAAAGTGCATTTTTTTTTTGCTTTAAAAAACTCACCGTAACACTATATATTTTATTAATTTTAGAATAAAAAAATGACTTTTCAATTTTTTTTAGAGAAAAATCCATGTCATTAATTTTATTTTCCACATCATATTAAAAATTAAAAAAAGATAATAAAACCTGACACATCATCATTACTAACCTGGTAACCTGATAATTACATAGTATTAGAACATCAAATGAAACTTGAGTTATTTTATAGAGACAAAAAAAGTTTCAATGACTTAATTGAAACACTTGTCAAAGTTGGTTACATTTCTACGAAGTTACCCCTAATAATATAAGTAGTTAGAAAACCTAATATTTATACAAATCTAACTATTTATGTATTTACTAAAATTTAAACGAACGTTCATGAACATAAATGAACAAACACAAGGTGTGTTCATGTTCGTTCATTTATTTAAACGAACAAATTTTTTTGTTCGTGTTCGTTCGTTTATTAAATAAACGAACTTCCCGCCGAACAAGTTCATGAACAGTTCATGAACGTTTGGTTCGTTTACAGGCCTAAGTCTATCAATAAATGTCTGTAGGTAAGAATGAAACCTTCATGATCATTTGCCCGTTTTACCAGTTAAGGACATCTTGATAACTGACAACATGTCGCGTATGTCCTAGTTCACCCGTTCCGGGTGCTATGACATAAAACATAATCCTTTGTTAATGAGAATTTTTTTATCATGAAATTTTAAAACATTTTTTTATATTAGAGAATTTGAATTGTTAAAATCTAGAATAAAAGGGTCAATACGCTTGACTTTTGTGCTCGAACATTTTTTGCCCATGAAATGATGCCTTTCACCACGATTGAGGTAAAGTATGAATGTAAGAAACAAAAAAGTATTTTAAAGTAGGGGGAAAAGGCAACATATTCAAAAGTAGAGGTAGGCTAAGTGACTTTTGTGGTAAAATCAATTGATTGCCCACCGAACTCCAAATGGGCTAGCTGGGCTGGTGGGTCCATGTTGCCTCATTGGGCCCCATTAAGGGCTCCCCTTAATTATAGTGATGGCCTTTGCATGATGATCTCTTCCACCAAATTGTTATTCTCTCTCTATGCATCTTTAAAGCAAACTATGTATCTCCTTCAAGTCATAAAGTATGATAACAAATGCGCACACGCATGCGCGCGCATATATATATAGGGGATGGTTCAAATGAAAACCACTTTTATTGTGAAAACTCGAAAACTAACTAAAAAAAGCCTAAAAAACACACAAAAAAAAAAAAAATTTTCAATTTTTTTTTATAAATTTCGCTGGTTTTTATATATGAAAAAAAAAATTTCAAAAAAAAAAAAAAAAATTTTTTTTTGGTTGTACTGCACATGTGTAGTACACTAATACGGAAAGCCTAAACCACTTAACCCACCCCCCACCGACACCCCCCAAAAACCTAAACCCCCCACCCCCACCCCCCAAAAACCTAAATTCACCATCTCACCAAAAGCCTAACCCCCCACCCCCCAAAAACCTAAACCCCCCACCCCCCACCCTCCCGAAAACCTAAAACTAAACCCTAAACATAAACCCGAAAAAAACCTAAACCCCCCACCCCCACCCCCCAAAAACCTAAACCCCCCTCCCCCCCACACCCAAAAACCTAATCCTAATCCTAAACCTCCAAAAAAACTAACCCTAAAAGCTAAACTAGACTCAAAAAGCTAATTTTAAGCATGTAATGCAATTGTAGTACATGTTATATTGCACATGTGCACTACTATAATAATAGTATTGAAAACAAGACGACACCATAAATCTTTTTTTATGTCATAAAAAATATGCTCGAATATACTTGAATGAAAGATACAAAAATTTGTGATCTTATGGTGCCATTTTTGTTTTAAAATGATAACGTATGGAGAAATGGGAAATGTTTGAAAAGTTATATATTTTTTTTTTCAATTTTACCCCTCCTTCATTAAAAGTCTCTCCCCCCCCCCCCCCCCCCTCCTTTTTAGTGGTTTTTAATTAGTTTTCGAGTTTTCACAATAACTAGTGGTTTTCATTTGAACATTTCCCTATATATATATATGTATATATATATATATATATATGTATATATACGCATATATTCACGAGTGCTTCGTGGTTGTTAACTCATTTAGACACGAATAGAAACTGAGATTTAGGTGTGGTTAAGTTAGTTTTGAACCGTGGTTAAAACTTGGAACAAACATGATGGACCAAAGGGACCGCTAAATTATAATAATACAAGTTATGACCTCATGTCACCTTTTATACTCTATGTATCTCTCAATTGCTTTGATTGGAAGTGGGCATGCCCCTTGATAAAAGTACTTATTGCTTTTATCAATTCAAATGGCCAATTTTGAAGCATAGAATCAATGAAAGTAACATGTATTTGGGTATGACTATACCATATATTTGATAGACATTGGTCCATACTCACCATTAATTCAAGTTGTTCGTAATACCGTTGGCTGGATATATCAACTATCATTATTTTTATTAACGAATTAAACTTTCGATGATAACAGTCTCTCAAGTTGTTATTTGTTTGTGATTATTCATTTATTTCTCGAAGTTTTTATAAAAAAATGTTTTCATGTAAGACATGTGAAATGACCATGGGGAGATCTACATTCATAATGATTTATAAGTTTCACCATTATGGAGTTATATCCATACACTCATTAAATCATTTTTGTTAGGCTAATTAGTTGATTTAGTGGTTTTGTCGTTGTTTTGTACGATTCATAAGACATGTCATATTAGAGTTAATGTCATTGTTTTGTACCATTCACAAGAGGTTTGTCGTTGTTTTGTACAATTCATAAGACATGTCATATTAGAGTTATTGTCATTGTTACAAGAGGTTTTTTCATTGTTTTGTACGATTCATAAGACATGTCATATTAGAGTTATTGTCATTGTTTTGTACGATTCACAACCGACATTTTTTTGTTGTTATTACTATAATAATAGCTATTAAACAATACGAAAGGTACAAAGTTTGATTAACTTCATCTCTATTTAAGCGTTCACTATCATAAGCTATTATCATGCTACCAAACATCATAAGCTATATAACCACAATTTGTGCCCATGGCTTTATAGTCTAGTTGCATCTTGATGGTGGAATAAGGCTTTGGGACCAATAGTGATGGGAATCATGGTATCAGAATAATA